>CM057246.1:279552-308453 GCA_029931835.1 Etheostoma nigrum
TTGTCTCTCTCTCCTCTTTTCCCTCCAGCTGGGCTCATCGCCGCTACATTTCGCAGCCCAGTACGGTCATCACTCCACCGCCGAGGTGCTGCTGCGTGCCGGGGTCAGTAGGGACGCCCGGACAAAGGTGGACAAGACCCCTCTTCACATCGCCGCCTCAGAGGGTCACTCCACCATAGTGGACCTGTTAGCGCAGGTGAGGAGAGACATCTACTGTGTTTGCCTGTTTCAGACATACCACTCCATTCTAGACAGAATAACAGCTGATCTGAGTGGGTGGCTGATCTTTAATGCAATCTCTACATTGCCCATTATCAGCAGTACCATTCATCCAATGTTCCAAAGGCACAGTTTGTTTACTAATCTGATATCATTTTAAAAAACTAAATGAGAAAACATTAGAGAACCCTTTTGCAATTACTGTATGTAAGCACATAATGTAATCTGAAAACTGCTGCCCTGGTTAAAAAAAAATGCAAATGCAACTGATCTCAGCTGGTATTCTGTCTATAATGGAGTGCAATGGAAATTTCTAAGTGAGCCTAAATGTTTGACCGGTAGTGTGTTCACATTATTATAGTAGATAATGCTTGGCCAAAGTATATGGAAGAACACTTTTCTAATCTCTCGCTTCAGAAATGCAAAAGCATTTTCAGAGACTTCAAAAATGTGTTTTAAATGACATCTTACAACCATGTTACACATGTTTTCAACATTGTTAGACTCCACCTTTCCTACCTTTCCTACCTGCCTAGTCAGAGAGATCTTTTCTCATCACGTCCCTTTTGTCTTCCTCGCTTTTATTTTTTTCTTCCCTTTTCTCGCCAATGGGGGGCGATATGCACCCTTGCAGAACGGCGCCAACATCAACGCCAAAGACATGCTGAAGATGACTGCGCTGCACTGGGCGGCTCAGCACGGCCACAGGGAGGTGGCGGAGCTCCTGCTGAGGCACGGCGCAGACCTCCACTGCCTCAGCAAGTTTGACAAGACACCCTTTGATATCGCTATGGATACCAGCAACACGGAGCTGATGATACTGCTACAGGTGGATGGACGGAGGGTGGGGATGTGGAGAGACAGAGACATTCTGGGAGCAAGAGAAAGAAAGAAAGAGAGAGAGACAGACACTCAGTTAGCGCTGTGGAGAGAAAAACAGAATGGGCATAGACATTGGATCAGATGTGAGGAGTCAGACAAACAGATGAGATAGAGAGTAGGGATGTCACGGTACCAATATCAGTGAAATTCCATGTTTCTTGATACCTAATTTGATACCACAGTAAAAACAAACACAAAACAATAAATCCCATGTACTTCTTTATAATGTGTATTTCAGGATAAGGATAAGGCAGAGGATGAGGTGTCATGTCACTCTTTTACAGTGTCATATTCTTTTCAGTTTCGACTTTCTCTCACTGTTTTGGCGTAGAGTGCAGCTAGCATACAGGAACGTCTTCCATGAATTCACCTGGAACTCGCAGACAGCAAGTACAGTATGTTTTTTGTTGTTTTTTCACATGGAACCAAGCTGGTTAAAGTTGACGTTATCCAGCGGTCCACTGGAACCAGCACTAATGTCAGCTATCCTTGATGTTAGGCTGTATGTGAAAAACAATGGCAGAGAAAACTTCTTTGCAGTTTTGGAATTCCAGGTGAACTTGTGAAAGCCATTGCCGTAGATGTACAGTATACGCTTTCTTCAGGCTTACTGCATTCCAGCAGTGTGCTCCGTGCACAGAGATGATGCACTATTCAATTTTCTTTGTCGTTGGCATTTAGCGCCAGACTAGAACACTTGTAGGCGTATGTGCTGCCCCCGTCGGGTTCAGAAGAATTGCATCTCAGGTACCTAGAAAAACAAGTCCCGTCACGTTTTCAACTTACGTACTGAAGTATCGGTTCTCTTGATATCCCTAATAGAGAGACAAGATTGGATGAACACAGATATAAATGGGGAAAGAGACAAAGAGACATGATAAAGATGATGAGGGGAGGAAGAAGAAGCAAGGGAAGAAAAATGATGTAGGGGGAAAGAGATATGAGGACAGACAACAGAGAGAAAAGAAGGATGAGGCATGCAGGGAGGAGGACAGAAAGCTGAGATGAGTGGAGGCAGGTCATTTGTGTGTCTGCGCTTTTGTACAACATTACAATACAAGATAACAGAACAGGAGGGGGGGGGGGGATCAAGCACATTTCAGCCAAGGCTAAAATAAAGACGAGAGGCGAAAACAGCGAGAGAGAAGGACAGACAGATGAAGGCGGGGAAGACGAGAAGACATGATGAGTAAATGAGGGGCTTGTGAGAGAGGCATAGAGAAAGATGGACAGAGCTTAGGGGAAAGCAAAAACAGAAAGGAGGGGGAAGAAGAAGATAAATGGGGGAGCCAAGGAGATTAAAAAAAAAAACGGAAAGGAGGAGAAAAGACATGTTTGCACAGTGCCCCTGGGATTTCAAAAAGCAGGTTGCATGTTTTCTAAGTGCAACTAGCAAAGCTTCAGTCGGACTCTCACCGCCGTTGCCATGGTTTCATTGGCCGTGCAGCATCTCTCTGTCTGACAGCCATGTTGCACAAACAGTTCTTACAATAACACCCGCATTTAGACACCATTTCACACAAGATGGAAGTAGACCTTGTCTTTAAAAAAATTAAGAATCCACACTAATAATTACAATGACAGAATTGTGATTGATGATTATGTTGAAGTTAGTGGACACAGTATTTGAAAAAATGAGATTAGAAAAAGTCCACATGCTCTCCTACCAAGGCTTTATGTAACAGCGGTGATTGTGGGACTTCAGGTGGTACGTAGGAGGTTCTAGTTAGCATTAGATAACTCATCTCCCTGGACAGGACTCTTCAACCAGCCAGGATACAGATAGTAGGGCCTCGAGCAATAGCAGCTGGTTGCCCCATGCGAGATGGCTGCACACAGAAGGCCACTGACACATGTTCATGAAACATAAACACCCACAAGTGGCCAAGAGTGAGAAATGTTCCCCTGTGGTCGCTGTTTGAAAGGGCTGAATCCCTGTTGTTGCGGCTATAAGCTGTCCAACAAAGTGCTGCTGCGAGATTGTATTGCAATGATTTATTCCTCCACACGTACAATACAACTAGTACTGCAGTTACCAAATGTATAATCACTTTGTGTCGATATAAGTGCGTTAGTGCGCCGGTCAATAGAAAGTTGAAGTGAAGCAAACAACTTACGGTCAAGCCGCCATGAACACACCCACCACCTACAATATGAGTGCACAATATTATAATAATAATAATATAAATGAGACCATAAACAACATACATTATGTGGCTCCTACTCCCGAGAGTGCACCATGATATGCATTTGTTATCTGAAATTTAACTTACTGCTGTGCTCTGAGGAAGAAAATAAACTACTGGACATGTTTAGGTTCAGACACAGACATAAAGCCACAAAGAAATGTTAGTGTGCCATCCATAAAATAATGACCATTGTTTCTCTTTCTTATCAAGTCTGTGCAGATAAAATGTCTCCTTCAAATGAAATCGCCACACTGAAAATAAATCACCAGTGGATAAACAATAAAAGAAACTATTGGTTTTGAAACTTTGCATACACCTATTGCAGCCATCACATTGTATCTAATATTAACCGCGTGATAACCTTTGCTCGGAAAATGGGCCGCTTTAAAAAAAGAATTGTCATATGATCAATGAAGTGATTCTCAAAGTAATTGTCACTTTCAACCATAATTCTTCAGGGCCCCAAAAACTGCTCAACTGTGACTCTTTGCTAATAAAATAAAACTAGTGGCTTAAAATGTCAGTTTCAGTTACAGAGTACTGATGCTATCTACTTTCTTATCTTGTGTTTAAACCTTTTATCATTGTTTCAGACAGAAGAAACAATTGGTAGGGTCTTTTTTTTAATACATCAGAGTGTTTCAGTATTTTATTTTAAGGGCCCTATCTTGCAACTGACGCAGCAAAAAGCCTGACGTAAGTGTCTTTGAGAGTTAAAGGCCAACTCAGTTGCCAATTTCCCTTCCAACACCCACGTAGTTTAAATAGCAAATGCACCTGAGCCCATCTGTGCGCCCATGGGCGCAGTGGTCTTACAGGGAGGTGAATTCTTACATTACATATAACAATATGACGGTGCAAATCCGCCATCAAAATAGCAACGTGCCAAGGTACAAACGCACCTGGCCTTTAAAGGGAATGGGAGATAACACTCTAAATGGTTTATTGAATGTTACGCCCAAAACACACCTATTGATGAAGACACTAAGTACAACCCTTTTGAACCATGCGCCCGGCGCACGGACCCTTTTTTTTAGCATTAAACTAGCAAAAGTGGATTTTGACACGCCGTAAACGCACCTGCGCCATTCGCTTCATGCCGTGCGCTTAGATCGTTAAAATAGGGCCCTATGCCTGTAACTTGTTAATTGGGTTACACATTCATCTAAAATGTAATAAGAGAGCAGAAATTGTATATATATATATATATATATATATACCACTTTCTCCCTCCAAAAGGCATGCAAGTATCAATTAAAATAATCAGAAATTAGGATATAGTTTCAGTATTTAAAATGTCAAAATACCTCCTGGATTGATTTGATGCCCCGAGAGTTTTGGCTTATGTATCAGAATAGGTGGAGAGCAAAATAGAGATAAAAGAGAGTAAATGGACATAACATTATCGCCATATCAACCAAGAAGGTATATGTCACTGTTTACAGCTTGTTTCCTTCCACTTCTCCCAAATAGCCAAATAATGAGTTATTGTGGGGTTAATTCATATTTGTTGAGAATAATTCCAAATTATTTCATTTGAAATGTTTTCACTCTCTTATGCAACAGATCAGCAGGTACTGTACATTATCATAAACTGTAACTGGATGTAATGTAACCACAGCTCCTGTTATGTGTGTGTGCACAGGACGGCATGCAAAACCAGGTAAACATTGACCCAGAGTCCCACTACATCATCCGTGATGGTGGTCTGGTCAACCTCTCAGACCTGGTCACCGCCACCAAAACCAGTGCAGGTAGGCAGCACACCTGCATCCATCAGTTGTGTTTAGGTGTAGTGATAAAGTACAGACGTTAAGTGACAACAAAAAAAAAAAGGATGAATAAACAGCAGATGGAAGAGGATGTGAAATCAAGATGCAGGTGGGGGGAAAAAGAAACCTCAGAAGACTTACTGTGTTATCTCAAGAGACATATTATATTTGACAACAAATTAAGAAACATCTGGACTGGACTCCCTGGACTGGACGATCTATAATAGAAACAAAATGGCAGACAGTTATAGAACAAAAATTAATTTGCCAAAATCCAGGGGGGGAATGTAACCAAGTACCTTCACTTAAGTGTTGTACTTGAAGGTCCCGTGATACTTTTATATAGACCTTAGTGGACCCCTAATACCATATCTGAAGTATCTTTCCCAAAATTCAGCCTTGGTGCAAAATTACAGCCGCTAGAGCCAGTCCCACAATGAGCTTTCCTTAGTATGTGCCATGTCTGAGTCTGGAGCTTTTGAGAAGGAGCCATAATGTCTCTCATGGGTGGGCCAAATTCTCTGGGCAGGCAAAGCAGAGAAAGGGGAGGTAACCTTGCTCCTTATGACCTCGTAAGGAGCAAGATTCCAGATCGGCTCATCTGAGCTTTCTTTTTCTCAAAGGCAGAACAGGATACCCAGGGCTCGGTTTACACCTATCACCATAAGCAGGCTGGGGGAACTCATATTAATGTTAAAAAAAAAACTCCATAAAGTGAAATTCTCATGTCATGGGACCTTTAAGTACAAATTAGAGGTACTTGTACTGTCGTTGTACTTGTGTAGTTACTATTTTCTTTTCATGCCACATTCTACGTTTAGCTACTAGTTACTTTACACATTAAGACTTTTGCACACAAAACACATGTAGTTTATTAAATATGATGTTTTAATACAAATTAAACTACCCTTCAATATAACGGCCTACAAGTCCAGCTGAAATGATTTGCCGATCAAACACGTTGATTGACAGAACTGTTTGGATCGTTTCCAGTTTCTAAAATGTGAGGATCTTTCTGCATTGAGTACTTTTAATTGTCCTGATACTGATTGATTGATACTGATACATACTTTCACTTAAGTAACATTTTCAATGCAGGACTTGTAACAGAGTATTTTTACAGAGTGGTATTAATACTTTTACTAGAAACTGAATACTTCTTCCCCCACTGCCAAAATCTTATTTTGTAAAGAATAACCCTGATGCCTGAGATAAAGACAATAAAGTAATGAATTACCAATGAATGGAACTGGAAAAGGGACCCATTCACTCTTTTTATTTGATGTATCCTCTTATTCCTGACAGAATAAAACAACAAACATTAGCTTCCCGGTAGCAACCGTGTTCATTTAGAAATGTCTTTGACCATCCAGCGAAAGTTTGAAAATGTGCAAATTGGAATCCTTTTCCTCGTCTTCTCTGTGGTTGTGTAACATTACTGGCCTTGGTTCATTTTTGAACAGCATCATAATGTGGCAGTGGTCCTAGGCGGCGCCTGTTATCTAACAATACAAACCAACTGTTGTCTGCAGGCAAGTCAGAGGACGTCATGGCTGCTGAGTCGGTGGAAGCAACCTTTCAGCACGTGGTGGGCGACGGTGGGCAAAGGGTCATTACCATAGTGACGGACCAACACGGCAACATGCAGCCAGCGTCTCTGGGCCAGCAGTACATCTTCACCCTGCAGGGGCAGCAGAGTGAGTGGGCAACACAAAGGAGCTCTCGAAAACTGAGCAGAACCTAATTGAGAATAGGGATGCACTGACATCATAAAACGCAGATACTTTCTAAAAATGTAGCACTATAACAACATAAAAAAAAAAAACAGTACCCATTAGCAATCAGCTAATTAGAGTGTTATAATTCTGTACACGCTTTGGAGAATTTACACAAAACAGAGGCACATTTATAGCGCCTGGGACTAGTTCAGACTAGATTGCAGTTTGCGGTTACTTGCATTTTGGGAAAAAGCTGCTTATTAAATAGATTTATATGTGATGGGAGAACATACAAAACAGGAAAATTAGCCTCTTGGAACTATTTGTCATCTTTGGATGTCAAGAAAAAGATTTTCAAAGTTCATTCAGAAATGATGTCTAAATATGTAAAACATTATTACAAGGCAGGTCTCGAGGAGAAAAAGAAGCTAATGAAAACCAGTAGTTTGTTGTAAGTACAGGTAGGTGGGCGTTACTAAATCAAATTCAGAAGTATAGGAAAAAAGAGAACTCCTAATTCAGAGCTTTTAAAGAAAATGTAAAAAGAAACCCAATCATACAGACAGGGAACCACACAATGACATTTTGCATACATAGATAGAATAGGTCTGGTAAAACTACCAGTACACACACACACACACACAAACACACACACACACACAATCCGAGATCGCAACACACAAAAACAATGTTCATAGCTCTGCACTGACCCTCCTCTGACATTTTCCTGTTCTCCGATGCAGTGGTGGCTTTGCCAGCCGGCACAATCACGGAGGAGGTGGTGGTCGAGGATCCTCAGCAGGCTACGCCCAAACGCAAGAGGAGCACAGACCTCTCAGGCAATCACGTCGGCCTAAAAGACAAGGTAAGCCAGAAGTACCTAGGTACATATATGTGTATAACTGTTTAAACCTTTTACATACTAGGTTTATCTTATGATGTACTTGGGATACAAGTGTTTTCTTTGATTAAGTCAATATTACAATTAGCTTGTAATTGTGGTCTGCACATAATTTACATTTACATTGTATGTTAGACAATAATGTTGACTAAACTACATTTAATTTAAACCTGAAATTAACCAAAACGGCAAGTCAATCCGGACACAGCCCTTGTGTTATGAATATACACTATGAATTGTAACGTCACAACTGTCAAAAAAGAGCAACAAAAACATCAAAGAAAGCTACAAAAGCATCCTTACTTTTACTGCATGAAGCGCGATGAAAAGTATCGCCGGGTACCGACACCAAATTCTATGGAATATGAATTTAGGAATACATATTGCTTGAAAGTTAAAAGTGAGTGTATTAAATGCTATGTTTTGTATTGCCAATCGCTCCGGACCTCTGAGCTTGAATAAAAATCAGATGCCGACCTTTGAGCAAAACATTTGAGAACTGCTGTCATATACCATAATTTTCTTTTCTTTCAACTTGTACATCGTTCAACATCCTACTCGCATTTAAAGGTGCAGTAGGTAAGACTTATAAAACTAACTTTCTGTCATATTTGCTGAAACTGACCCTATGTTTGAGTAGTACTACATGAAGCATGTAATATAAAAAATATTAAAAAATCTGACTCCTCTGGCACCACCTACATCCTTCAGCGCGATTTGCAAAAATCCTCCGCTCTATCTGGGAGGGGCTGAAGAGACAGTTTGGGCTTTAGCAGAAAGGGGGCAGGGACTGAGAAGTTGTTCAAAATGTTCAAGATGTTCAGATTCTTTGGCTAAGTCCTGGATCTTCACAGTCCTACACTACCTTTAAGGAAAGTTCCCATATATTTGACTATTTTTTTTTATATTTTATATTTCCAGAAAGTGAAAGAAAGTCGTGAGCAGCTGCAGCGGCAGCTGCAGGAAGCCAATCTCAAAGCCGAGGGGTACCAGCAGCAGCTCCTCCAGAAAGAGCAGGAGGCCGAGCAGTATCGCCTTAAACTGGAGCAGGCCATAGCAACCAGTAAAAACAGCATCAACAACGCCATCACCGCAACGGCCATTACCATAAACAACGGCGCTACAGCGAAGCAGCAGGAGGAGGAGGAGGGGATGGTAGAGGAGCAGCTGGAGACGACACAGGAAGCTGCAACAAAAGAAGGGGAGAGGCAAAACTTGGAGGAGGGGGAAGAGGTCATCTTCCTTCCAGAAGATGAGATTCTTGTGAATGAGCGTGAGCTGGAAGTGGAGGTTGATGGTAGAGAGGAAACACACAAGGCTTCCCCCCGTCAGATAGGCCAAGGTAGAAGGAGAGGCAGAGGCAGAGGCGGACGTAGACACTAGCTGACATGTTTTGTGATCATCGATTTAACTGATTTTATAACCTTTTGTAAACAAAAAACTTTTTGTAAATATGTCCAGGTTTTCATGTGATACAAACATCAAGAAGACTTTAGATTTACATGACTTAATAGACCATTTCACAGTAAACATTAACATAATGGCCCCAGGTTAATTTCCTGTTGTAATGTATGTGAATGACATCAACTGACAGGAAGTTAACAAGAGGCCAGGCTGTTGCCTAGCAATGGGATTCCATTAGAAAAGGTCTATAGGACTTTACATTAGGCACACACTGAGCCTGGAGAGGACATGGTTGGCATCATGGACTTTGGATGATGTTCAGTTCTTCACTACTTTATCTCTTTGTGTTTCATAGCTCTGGGATCACCTGTAATGTCATGACCAGCCCCCCCCAACTGAATGGTAGCTGAGCTAGGTATAGTACTAGCTAAAGAATTCCCCTTTATAATGGTACCTGTCCACTGGAAAGCGGCATTTCCAAGTAAACAGCTTCGCAATGCATTCCGGTAGCGCCGCGGCCACTTTTGAGAAACGGGACGACAAGTTGCCCGCTCCTCATTTGCATAATTTTGAATCCAGGCTACTTTATCCAAATCAGGAGAAGTCCAGCTCGACTCGCTGCTTTTGAAATCCCAGAAACATGTTTTAAACTGTCCGTTGGTGATCTAAAATGAAAACAGATTTAGCAGCTGTAACTTAATTCTTGCATACTATTTCGATGGACCATTTTCGTAAAATAAGAGAAAGTTTCCAAACGAGCGGCTATGATGTTCTGTTTTTAAATTTGGGAGCAGACATTCCCATGTGAAGTGGGTGTCCAATCAGGTGCAGCCATCGCGGTTGTAGGAGGGTGTAGCGTGTTTTCTTTGCTCTTCAGTGGTCATTATAGAGAAATCGATAGCTGCTAGTGACGAGCCCACCATAAGCGCCCAAGACAGCGAAGCGGGGCGGTCCCTGCCACGCCACAGTGGACGCGTACCATTAGTTTGTACCTTCATTGTTCTGTGTTGTATTTCAAAGTTTACATACTTTTTTTATGACAGGATTTGTGTCGAGGACGCTCAGACTGTGATGTGTCACTCAGTGAATGTGCCTCAGTGAAGGCACACAGTACAGTCAAAGATAATCAAGAAGCAATTACAGTAAGAGCAATTGATGAGCTCTTATCCAGGGTGACCTGCAGTGAGCAGAGAGGAGCCCGGCGTGGTTATCAAGGACACTTCAACAGAATGCATCGCAGTGGATGAACACACCCTATCTTTTCTGGGAATCAAACTTGTGACCTTTATATTTTTAGAGCAGCGTCTTTAGCATCTCAGCCACCGTCCACTCAGTTATTTTACTGTGTAACCTTATTGATTTAACACGAGTAACAAGACGTAAAATGGCGTTTCAATGTTAATTTCTGTTGGGAGATGTGTATGACCAAAATCATGAGTGCAGGGATAAAGATAGTTAAACTTTAATTAGGGCCATTTTCCACGAGGACAAATTACAGAGCCAGTTTGGGGATTTTGAATTTGATTGTTTTTTTGTTTTTTTCATTAACTCACAGCTCATCTTCTTATTATTGAAAATGTCAGGGAACGTTTGTTTACATGTTTGCACTTCAGGGCTTTATTCATCAAAACTTCTTATTTTTTTGACACAAATAATTTGTAAAATGTAATTATGAAATGCTTTTTGTGTCTGTTTTTTGTCACTGAGGCAATAAAGTGTGTACTCATTAATTTTTGTGGTTGGTTTGCTTTATAATTAGAGGGACAGTTAGTTTTGGAAACTAAAATGTAAACAATAGTATTTAATGACGTCGAATAGTTTTTCATGTGGAATATATTTAAAAAATACAAACATTTACATTTCAATAAATATTTCTGCTCTTTATTAATGCCCAGTTGACATTGAAACATCATGTCTATCAAGCTCCTAACACTTACTCATCATTATTTGCATGTAAAATGATGAATGATTTGCAAGGGCGTAACTTTAGGGGCGGGTTAAGCTAGGCATGGGGAACTTTCCATAAGATCATCTCTCAATGCCAATCAAACCAACTATTAGTCTAACTGAAATAACACCATGTCGATATCTAGGTATGGTGAAGGGTATGTGATGATATGGGGTTCAATTCCAAAGGCCAAGGGAGCTTTGTTAGGATGCATAGTATCTTGATCCATGAAGTAACTGGCCTTTAATAATAAAAATCTCCCTGCTTTTATGGGAATATAACAGAGGTGTGTATAATTATGCCCCTTTTTTTAAATTAAGGCATTAAGATCAATTTCCAAAAGATGTTTTTTTTAATCAACTTTAGCATGGGTGTGTAAACTTTCTCGAGCCACGGTACTTTGAATGACCGCGGTACATAACTTGTTAATAGAGACATATTGCTCATATCTAGTGATTGAGCGTTAACCACGGTAACACTTCTTTAAATAGCCTTGTTGAGATGGGGTCTAAGAGACAGGTACATGGCTTAGCTGATGAGACCTTTGACATTAATTGTTGACAGTCTATAGGACAGAAGCAGTCTAAGTATATGTCAGGTTTTGTCGTTCTTCCTAATGCTACTGTGTTTAAAGGTGAACCGTTAGAAATTGAGGGCAAAAGGTGATTCATTTTATCTCTAATTGTTATAATATTATCATTAAAGATGCTCATAAAGTCGTCACTACTCAGAGCTATAGGATTAGATGGCTCAATAGAGCTGTGACTATCTGTCAGCCTGGCTACAGTACTGAAAAGAAACCTTGGGTTGTTCTTATTTTCTTCTATTAATGATGAGTAATAGTCTGATCTGGCATTTCTGAGGGCCTTTCTATACATTTTCAGACTGTCTCGCCAATCTAAACGAGATTCTTCCAGTTTGGTGGAACACCATTTACTTTCAAGTTTTCGCGACATTTGTTTTAATTTAGTTATACCAAGGTGCTAGTTTCCTTTGCTTCATCATCTTCTTTTTGAAAGAAGCAACATAGTCTAAAGTCGTCTGTAGGCAGGTTGTAGCACCATCTACAAATTTATCAATTTGGGAGGGACTAAAGTTAACTATGGTTAACTGCAGGGTATCTGTCCAATCAGAGTTTTCTCCCGCACAACTATTTTACCGTGGCTCCGTGCGGAGCTTAGCACTGCCCATGACGATTGTGATTGGTTTAAAGAAATGTCATCAAACCAGAGCATTTTTTATCTCCCATCCCGTAATGCTGTGTGGACTCACCAGACCCTCCTCCGCTCTGCAGAGCAGCTTAGTAAGATCCCCCGTAGATTACACCTATTAATTTATGTAAATGTTCCAATATTCTCTTTGTACTGCAGCCAGTGGAAGCATTTGTCCTCCAGCTGCTCTAGTGTAGCTCTCGGTGGTCACCAGTAATGACTGTCATTAAACTGGGAAGCTCCCAGTGGCCAAAAGTCGGACGCTGTGGTGAAAAATATCATAGCACTCGGCTCTCGTAGCAAAGCCCTTTAAAAGCAGTGGGTGAGAGTGGCTGTATTTGATGTGAGTGCTTGAACGGCTATCTTCCTCTAAGATACTTTAAGGGCTTTAAGACGTAGGGGAGAGGAGACAAGATCACATCGAAACCATAGTTATCCTAAAAGCACTTCATGTCCCAGTCCTTGCTATGTTATAGAGCTTTGAACGCTGTATGAGCACTCTCTTATAGCCTGACATCACCTGACAGGGTGCCTCAGGCTGTCCCGGAGAGACCAGGAACCTGACAGCATCTCATCTGTCAGGGCCCGAGGCTCCGAACAACCTGCCTGAGGAGAATGGCTAGTTTAATCTGTCATCTTTAGAATCACCTTTAAAAATGCTTTAACCTTTTTATAATGCAGTTGCACACAATTTCAGTTCCTTTTTTTGTTTTTAATTGAAGAGCTCTAGGCTACAATTCCATTGATTTTGAACAAATACTTGCATTTTGAGGCTAATACTGTTTAGCTGTTGTTGAGACTGTGTCAGCGAGGTGCTCATGGCTATTTTTAGCCGGCTATGCTGCGCTCCAGGGATGGCAATGTCCATCTGTCAGCCCACCATTGTAATATCTTAAAAAAATGACACAATGGATGGCCATGCAAATTAGTCTAGACATTCCTGGTCCTCAGAGGATGAATCTTACTGGCTTTGGTGATCCTCTGACTTTTCTATTATTGGATGGATTGCCAAAATCATCCACTTAAGTTTGTAATCACTTTGCTGATCCATTAATATTCCACATCATTGGCATCTTTGGGGCCAGAAAATAGACTTTGGCTCGGATCAAACTATTTTTTCCAATATTTCTCTGAAAGTGCAGACCTGAATCATCCTTGAATAATGCTGATGATCATCTTTTCTATGGTCTCAATGTTCCCTGAAGTCTAACACTATTCAGTAAAATTGGTGACAGATTATTGTAAATGTCACCGGCACTCGGGAATAAGAGGAATTGCTGCAAAATCAATTAATATCAGTAGTCCGTTTCCTCATGTCCTCTTGCACACATTCACAAAGGAACAGTCTCTTTCAACTTGTTCAGAGACCATAAAATTAACCGGAGGAACTGAATAGTGAAATGGGATGCTTGGGAGGGGAGTAAATTCAGCTGAAGGTGCACACAACAGAAAATGAAAATAATTCAATTATCAAAGGCTTTCTTCTATGTGAGTCATGTTGCATAAAGCATGACTGTGATATTGATCCATAATGTTCATGTTCTGTGCCGCAGCTCCCACTTGCTGTGTAAGGGCGTGTTTAGGTTGGATTATAATCTTTGCTTGGCATGAGCTAATGAGATTTCGGGGACAGAAAGTTAATGCTTTCGTTCCAAAATGATTTGTTTCTAGTTTGATTTATTGCTCAAAATAATCAGAATGTCAAAACTCTTGGGTGACACTTGTAGTAAAAACAAAAAGTATTTTTGCATAAGCAAAGGTTTCCTCAGGGCTGATAAAACTTTCATGTCAGGATCATCCTTGATTTCAAGTCTTGTGTGTCTCTTTTTTTTAGTTTTATACATTTGAGTGCCTTTTTATGTGTGTGACATGTAAGTCATGGTTCCAATAGTTGACAATGGTTCTGTAATATAATATGTTTAATGTAATATTTTTGCCTGTTATGTGTCATTTATTGGGCAATAAAGACAGATTTTTGTTAACAAAATGTTTTTTCTGAACATCAATGACATTCAAAACGGTGATAACTGAAACAGATAAACAACACACCGTGTGTGTGTGTGTATACACATACAGTATGTATTGCAAACAGACCTAAGTACTACACAGATAACATCTGCCTCTGCACCACCAAAGTGAACATAAAATATATTTATATATAAATGCATATGACACTGTTGTCAAAACCCACGCATTTGACAGACAGAGATGCCATCTTGGAAGTTTGTGATCAATTCTGTATGGTGATGTAACCAAGTGGTGTCCCATTTCATAGGGGTATTTTTTCACCCCTACCCCTTGGTTTCAAGGGCCAAGGGGTAGGGGTAAGGGGTAAGATGGAGAAATGGGATTCTTTCAAACTATGGATACCTAATCCATATAGGCTACCTTATTCTCAGATGGTGTTTCATACTTCTCAACAGATTGTCTTCACTGGTAACAGCTGCTCAGGTAACAAGCTGGCTTCTTCTTCCTGCCTGTCAGCATGCATTAATCAAGAGCAGATTTCTGTAGGAACAAATGCAAAGACACGTTTAGTTCTGCTTTCACATTACAGCCGTTATCGGCTGAGGATGACATTCACAACACTATTTGGACTTTTAAAAATGAGCCAACAGTGAAAAGGCTTCAGTGAAGACGTAGGTTGTCTCTTACATAATAATCCAAAAAGCAGAGACTGCACATTTCTCCTCTGTGGGATCAGTTCGCATTTAAAATTCTGATCCGCTCAGCTCCCTGGCCCTCCCTCAAAAAAAAGGAGGAAATATATAAATAAAACCTGTGGATGTGTGATATCAGCAGAATTGTTAAGTAACACAGAACAAATGCACACATGCACTCGCAAACAAAATTCATGAGTCAATCTATTCACGTTGTGCTTCAATGTGAGAAATGATGCAGGTTTTTCTGGGAGGTGTGCAGCCGATGATTGCACATAGACATATTCAGCGTCGGTGTCAGAGAGAAGATTGTTATTCTGCATGGCGTTCTGGAGGGTCTCAACTCAAAGAGCAAACTGGGCCTGGAGCCTGGAGACGTGTGTGTGTGTGTGTGTGTGTGTGTGTGTGTGTGTGTGTGTGTGTGTGTGTGTAGCCAGACAAAGTGGCTGGGTTCACAGAAAACCAATCGAGACACCTGCTGGCTACTGCTGCCAGTTGCTGATAAAATGGGAAAAGAATGTATTGGTCCTCCGGCACATATGGCCGCCTTGAAAAGGGCAATGTGGCTTGGAAGAATGTTTTTCTCATCCATTCTTTGTTTGTCTTTAACACCTGCCACTTTTACCGCCTGGTGAATGAACCTAAAGAAATTAAAGAAAAAAAAAACACACATTCAAAGGCAGTTGTGCTACTCTGATCATTTTTATTAGAAAAAGAACAGTGGCTTCAGGAGAAAAACAGATTGAAATAAAAGGCCCCAGTACAGACAATAAATAGCTGCTTGAGCAACTGACCCACAGCTACAACATCAGGATCAAAGCGCTTCACCATTTATCATGCACGGATACTACATGCGCAGGGGGTTGGGGGACACATCACCTCAGCACAACATCTGCGATAGGTAGGAAAAGGCCACAGCAGATCACAAGCACATCACACGTCGCCGAAAGGGTCAGAGTTCATTTCCAGTCCCGGCAGGAACAAGAACGGGGAACGTTTTTTTTTTTTGTCCTTATAATTTTTTTTTTAGCAGGGTGGATGACATCTCTGTGAAGTGCAAAGACACAGTTGCATCAGTGTTGGCTGATTTCCAGCGTCTCCGCTACCTACAATACTGTAAACAGTCTACACTATAAGGCGCACAGTTGAAAAATTGCCCGACAAAAGAGCCACATCAGTTTGTAAAGGGTTTGATGTGAAAATGCCTCGTCATCTTCATCATCAACACTCTGCAGATCTGGCACACCAACTGTCAATATACCAACTGCAGGCAGTAAAATGCTGTTAAAGTTTTTTTTTTAAATGGGCGCTACACAAAAAAAAATAAAACCTACATTTGAAGAGACATCTGAACCCACGTTCTTTCTTTTTCCTAAAAACATCAACCTTTTTTTTTCAAATTAGGCACACGGTACAGCACAGTAAATGTTTTCTTCACTACCTCTTTTTGGCTGTCGACACCATAAAAGACGTGGACACTGAAGGGCCCTCCAGGACTTAAAGGACAAATTGGTTTGTATCACACACACACAGAATACTTGTAGTTACTCGGAGCTCGCACCTTTCTGTCAAAACCTTTCCAAAACATTAAAGGGAGAACTTTTTCCACGACCGTTTCCTTCCTTGTGATTATTTAACCTTCTTTAAGACCGTGATACCAGTTTTACCCAACAGTCTAAAAGGTAACAACCACCAATATATCTGACCAAGACATAAGGCATAAAATTCATCTTAGCTTGAATCATAGCAGGCTTTTGGACCTCTCGGGTCTGTCCACAAATTAAGACAAAATACGCTAAAATCAAAAGACCTCAATTAGTAACTCGTTTTTTCACTGACTATTTTAAACACTGATTGTCTACATTATCAATAAAGGTTCTAAGGACGTAAACATGATTAGATGTAAACACTGTTATCATCAAACTGCTTGGACCTCAAAAGATATTCGACCCTGTGTGAGATGTGAGAAAACACTAAGTCTTCCACACACGAGATGGAGGAGGAGGAACGAGGTAGTCCACAAGGGAACTGATGGAAGGGAATGAAAGTCATGGGTAACCCTAACTGGTTTTGGTGGATCATTTGGACTGAGGGTTTGATCAATAATCGTTGCAGCATAGTTCTGGTTTTCTTGTGACAGTTGAGAATTTTCAGATTTGGCAGGGAGAAGCTGTTGAACTCTGGTTAGCGCTCATATCCACGACAATCCGCCATCAAATTTCTTTTCTGTCAAACTTTCAGAAGGTTTCTGTAAAAGCTGTTGTTTTCCTGGTGAACTGGCAGTCATCTGTTCTTCTGGGCCAAAGTGCTCTTTAAACATCAAATCAGTCTTTTTTTTTTCTCTTCTAATTTGTGTAAAGGTATTGCACGCTCAGGGCTCCTCAGACGATGCGGTAATCAAACGTGTCCTTCTCGGTGTGGTCTGTCCAGTTGGACGAGGGCATGCTGCGGTAGGGGTCCAGCAGGATGCGGAAGCAGCGCACAATGAGCAGGGCCAGGAAGATGAAGAGCAGCAGCACAAAGACGAAGGCGGCCTTTTGCTCCAGCGTCAGGTAGGAAGACACATGATGGCCGCCGCCTGACGAGGAGAGCGTACTGCTGAAGAGGCCTTCAGCCATCCTGGGCACATCCATGCTTGACCGTCTCGGCTCCAGCTCTTTGTTGGTTGCTTAAAGATTTTGAAGGGGAAGATGGGCTCAGTGGATAAGACCTGTGAGAGAATCCAAACAGGAGATCCATTACACAGGAGATTGTGTCCTCTGTGGTACGACAGATAAAACTGCAAACAAATATATCAATTTAAAGGGATGCTTTGACAGTTTTAATCCAACTCTGTGCCAACTTCATGTGGGCAGTGTGTTGACACCAGTGCACAGAGCTTGGAGAAGCGGAGGTCTGCCAAGATCAATATGTTTCAAATCCTCTAGCAGATCTCAGAGGACCTCAGTGACGTGTTTTCTGTCATCCTACGTCTTCTCAACAAATCTCCTCTGCGCTGCTCCTTCATGCGTAGCGATCACAGAGAAAAGCCACACATTGTTCATCTGCACACACTACCCACGCTGCCATGACACAGAGCTGGACTTAAGTTAACAAAATGTCTCTATAATGTAATCGTAGGAACAGAAGAAAAAAAATCTCAAATCTAAAGACTTTAAAGAGAAGAGAGGAATGAAACAAATGTGACTTCAGAACAAAGTGGCTCTCAGAGTTTATTTTTGGAATGTCAGGCGAAACGCCTGCTCTGTGAGTAGAGATGGCTCATGGGACTCTTTTGGCCTTCAATTTCTGCAGCTCAGGAAGTGTGAATTGGC
Source organism: Etheostoma nigrum (assembly GCA_029931835.1). Lineage (NCBI taxonomy): Eukaryota > Metazoa > Chordata > Actinopteri > Perciformes > Percidae > Etheostoma > Etheostoma nigrum. The sequence continues at coordinate 297,771 of CM057246.1, forward strand.
ACATTAGAGTTTTAGTTATACATTTATTGGAAGCAACACTTCTCTGGAGGTAGATATGTCACTGGCTTCATTAAACCACAGCTTGTTATTCTGAAGTCTCCGAATCTGTCTCAAAGCCACTAAATTACTATTCAACCAGTCCGCATCAGCAATTAATATTCAATGTCACCATATATTTTTGAACATTGAATTTGGGTATCTGTCTATTTATCTATGCATTTTAGCCCGTTTTACTTTTTATATATGTTGGTATAGACCAAGTTGGAGTTTGTATCTATTTCTAATCCTTCCTCATAGTGTTACCTTACTCTAAACTCCTCTGCTGCTGTTTTTATGTTTAGTGAATGATGTTATTATTGAGTGTTTTATTCATTACAAAACCACTCATAGCTTTATGTGGATTCTGTTAAGTACTTTGTGAAACGTTTTATATAGATGAAAAGTGCTACACAAATAAGTCTGTCTTGTAGCAGTGCACCATAAACACAGTTTGTGCTTGAATGGTGCAGATTCATATACTAAATCAATGTGTGTTCAAAGGATAAAGCTTGTGATAGTCTGTATTTGTCTTATTGTCAACCAATCCCATTAAAATACCAAAAGCGAAAGAATTTTTCTTCTTCAGTGTTGTGTGTATCAAAGCCTGATATATCTTCTCCTTCTGCGCCACAGAGCTCCATTGTTGTCCAAAAACTATTAAAAAAGCATCAGTGAGCCACACTGTTGCGACAAATTCCTGCAGTCAATCACCACACCACACACACACACACACACACACACACACACACACACACCCTTGCTGCTGTAAATATTGCCTAGCGCACCCAATTTTGATTAATCCACTGCTGAAAATAGTCCCAAACAAATGGACTATTTATTCCTGTTTTTTTGCTAGAAACTACAGTGCCCATCTGTTTGAGGAAATTGCTGAGCCTTTTGGTAAAATAAAAATTGTACATATAGTGAACCGGTTTTAAAAAGATGTACATCTTCAGTAGGAACTAATGGGCCTAGAGCTGAGAGCCACAAACAGGTTAGGAAGTCGGAAAGTTTTGAGAGATGGACTAAGGTTGCTTTTAGTTTTTCCAATGGGATTTGTTGACAATAATACTGTAACTTAAGTTACAGTATTATTGTCTTGAGTTGGTGGGTTTAAAGCTCATACAATTCTCAGCTCATACGATGCAGATTGATAATACGTTAAACTAAGTTTGTGTAGTTGAGGCTCAGCACAACAGAGATTGAGGAGGGACAGTAATTGCTCCCATAGCATTGGACGCAATTTTCTCACGAATGACTTTGAACAGGAAGAACAGCTTGCAGCCTTCTGTGTGGATCATTTGTTCTGGCAAAAAGATGCCCTAATGCATTTCATTTGGAGAAGACCGCTGGCTCGTCTACAAAGAGAGTTGGAGGTAAAGTCATCAATCACATAACAGCCATGAGCACTGTTCATCTTTATGTCTCCTCTCCTGCTGAGCAAACGCTCAGATTGATTGCCGCAGACCAATTTTACAATTTGTCTTTTTTTATTGTACAGTACAGGAGCACTACACACAGCATTGTTTAATTTAAACCTAAGGTGGACTGCTCTAAGGTGGTTTTTCCAGCTTAAAGGATTTCTATAGGTCCGGACATGAATCCCATTTGTTCACCAACTTAATTAGAGTTCTGAGGGCATTGTTACATCACAACATTTCATTTTATCAGAGCAAGCAACATAAGCAGTAAGAGGAAATTACTGTATATTAACAAGTTTCCCAAATGTTTTGACTTGTGGTTTCTTAAAATGAACATCAATGGTTGCATATTGACTAATAATGGCCAAACCAAAGTAGTTTTTCTTTTTCTTGTTTCATTTGAATGATTAAATTAACAAGACAAAAAGCTAAACAGAAGAGGAACATCTGAATATTCTACACAATGGAAGTTCAAGTAAACATACCCAATTGCCCTTTAAAATTGTCCATTGTAATGACAAAATGTGAGTGCACATAATTGCATTAAGTTGCAATAAGTTGAAGCTGAAGCAGAGAGTAGCTCTGGAAACTGAGCGCACATTACAACAGAGGAACAATTAAGGAAACGTAACCATTCACCACTGTTTTTCCCTCCAAACTCTGATTGACCCCAGATCTTAAGAGTTTTGTTGTCAAGTAAAATCTTATAACTAAAAAGGAAATACAACCAAAATTGAGAAAAAGAAAGACTTGGTGTGTTGTGTTGTGTGGCCCTGGCTTTACTCATGTGCTGAATTTTGTTGCTGCTGTCGTTATGGTCTTGCTAGGTGCCCTACTATGCCCCGACACACCCTGCTACGCCCTGCAGTGCACTGCTACTACAACAACTATTTCTAGTCATAGTTCCATTATCTTTATTGGGACTATAATTTCCACTGGTTTCTCCCTAAAAGGTAGTTTTTCCTCACCACTGTTACATTAAATGCTTGCTCTTGGGGGAATTACTGTACTTGTTGAGTCTTTGTAAATTATAGAGTGTGGTCTGGACCTACTCTATCTGTAAAGTGTCTCGAGATAACTTTTGTTATGATTTGATACTATAAATAACATTGAATTAAAAAATGTAATAGAATGACTTTGCTGAATTGGCACCAATCATTTAATATAATATCATTTAAATCCTCACCAGATTATTAATTGCCTCTGAAGAAATGTGTGCATAACCTTAACTCTGATCTTTCTCGGGTTGTGTGCTTCGGTCACGCTCCAGTAAGTGTGAAGAGCCGTCAGAGAGACTGACAATCACTCGGGAGGGGTGCTGGGTGTTATGACGCTGCTTGAAGTGACAAGACAGGCAAGAGAGCCGTCTCTCTCTATGCCTAAAGAAAATTTAAAAAAATAAAAATCTCTATAGGCAAGATGAAAAAGCCGCAGCTGTCAACCCTGCCTCGCAGAGCAGCCTGTAATCCATTACACTTAAAACTCAAATAAGATGTTTCACAGCAGGGATTCATTACCGTCGCCGTGAGGAATGATAGAAAATTGGCTGTTTTTCTTTGTCCTCTGCTTTTACATCAGTGTTTACTGTCAAATCATAATCTTGTCTTCTTTCCTCCAAAGACACTGCAAGGCTACTAGTATTAGCCCTATTGGGCCAGAAAGCCATCTGCTATTGGTTAGCAGCTTATGTAATGCACATCAAAGACTCCCAACAGTTAAATGATCAGAAGCTCTTTGACTAAGTACTCAGAGTTTAGAGCTTTTCTTAACATAGAGAAACGCTGAACTTTTAAGCTTTCCTTTGACAAGTTTGGAAAGAGATATTCCCATTTTAGAATGAGACCTCAGATGTTTAAATGTAATATTATCTGCCCGTCTGCGTACTTTGATCACGAGCAGTTGCATTTCAGGAAAAAATAATTACTTCTGAAGTCCAGAAAAAGCCTCCAGATGACAGAAATACAGATGTCTGATTTTAGAAAAGTGACCAGCATTACATAAATGCCTGGGTTATTTTAATCAAACTGTACAGCATCAGTGACGGTTGCTGTGGTGACGAGATGAAACAATGCCAGAAACAGAGAGTGAAATTGACAAGGAAGTGAGTGTGACATGGAGCCAAATTTAGAAATGAAGCAGATTTTGTTGGAAAATTGATCTAACCTGCAGACCGGTGTGTGTGTGTGTGTGTGTGTGTGTGAGAGTTCAGAGATGACTATGACTAATGGAGAATTCAAAATGCTTTAGAGGTGGTGAAATGAAGTGGTTATGGTGAATTATTGGACTTTATTTTCCAGCATCATTTCACAATATAAAATATCTTGTGTTAATAAAGGACTGTTGAATGGCCACTATGAGTTGTGTAATGTACAAATACATACAATACAACCCTTATCTATAACAAAAAAATACAATAGACTATATTACAATTACAATATACTTCTATATGCAGAGATGTAGCCAACATTCAAACATATTATAGGCTACATATCTGTTTTTAATGTTGATTGGTTACTGTTTGTTTTTCCACATCTTTTAGCATCTTTATAGAATGCCATTTTGCATTTCACTACACATGCTGTCTGTGTATGTGACAAATAAACCAACACATACACACCTTTTAGTGACAAATCCAGGGAAAATTTCTAAATAGTCATTCAAATATGATAGGCTAATATTCATCTTATAATTAAAATGTTAAACTCAACTTTCTTTAAATCATTTTCTATAAAGTGTACATATCTGTAGACAATATAAAGAAATGCAAGCCAAGGAGGAAAAGGGGTTAACATTACAACATTACTTATTGAGGTATAAATATGACGCCATAAGTTAGCCTATATGCAGAAATATGCATGTAATAAATAAATAAGTGCAATAAGAGATGCTGATAAGAGTATGAATAATTTAGGCGTTTTTCTTTTGCCTGATCCATCCAGGAGCATCGTATCCAATTGTGCTCAAAGGTAGACACAATACAACGCAAAAATGAAGAGCTGCCATTTAAATGAATATGCTATAAAACCTGCATATTTTCTGTGAAAATCTGGCCCCAAACCAGTTGCACGTTATCAGCGTTACATTGTAATTAGCCGGCAGGTTGCATGATGAGCCACACACACACACACAAACACACACACGCAGGCAGCCGGACTCCCCGCTGCACACGTGGATGCATCAAAACGCATCCAAACACTATCTCGTTCGTCCCCGGTGCGTCTGAAGACACCTTTCACACCTTCACAGCGCAAAATCAAGCCATAAAAAGCACATATTTGAGGGGAACAGGCTTCCAGGTGAAGGGGGATGTGGTCGTGAGAGCATCGGCTGCAGGTGGAAGTGCCCGAGTCCGTAAACACTAACCTGTTGTTATCAGTGGCGCTCGGGGATCTCCGTCAGCGGTGGCTCTCCATCCTGGCAGATCCGACCTTTCTGTTTCCAGACTCGAAGCGACAACAACGACCCGTCCTCGCAGACCGCGGGGCTCCTCACTTTATGACAGAAAAAAAGCCTGACAGTGGTTATTTTTCTGTTTTTTGTGCCGACTGAGCCCGCGCAGACCAAACCCTCTGCTGTTCCGCTTGTTGTTTTCTTCTCGTCCTGACGCGCCGCTCATCCCCGCAGACTCACAGGCAGGGATGTAGTCGCTACTGGCAACCTGTTGCCATAGCAATCCTCCAGGTATAGGCTAGATTTTACAAGCAGATGAGGAGAAAGGTGTGGCCCTCATAAGCAATGCCAGTACATTGATTCATAATCACAAATAGGCTAGAGCACTTTAAAAAAAAGCATTCTCAGAAAGATATCAGTGGAGGACAACGATGAGTTTACAGTAATCTTTATATTTTATTACTATACTTATTAATATAAGCCTCATTGTTATGATGCTAATTTGGCAGCATATTCTGTATAATAAACAGTATGCAGGAAAATACATTGACACAGACGTTGCTGCATGGACAAATGCTTCCTCTAGGGTGGGTGGGAGGGGGATTGTTGGGTTTTTGCAAATTATAGTGTGGTGTAGACCTACTCTTTCTGTAAAGAGTGCTAAAATAACTCCAGTTATGATTTGACACTATAAATAAAATACAATTGAATTGAATTAGTTGCTGTTGGATGTGTACAGCCATGATGTTGAGTTTAAAATGGGATGGCCTCTCAAGCAGAAAACACTCCCTTGTATGTTTTTTTTTTTTTTTTATGTGACAAGCTTTAGAGTCTTTGCTGTCTAATCCTGACAGATGCTAATGGCCTCAGTGCTCCAGAAGGACGTGGCAGTCCACAAAGAGGTCAGAGAGTGACAGTGCAGAGCACTTTGGGGGGAAATCTCAGTTTACATAACGTCCCCTGTCTGCATCCAAATGCTGTGCAGCGTTTCCACCTGGTGGAGGCCAGTGAGGACTGCAGGTGCTAAGACAGATTCAGTGAATCCACTGACTACCCACATTTTAATCAGTATTGAGATTTTTTTTTGCTACTTTTCTATATACCGTATGTCAGAAGGACACATTATGGTGGCTATTATCTGAAGCTCACCTGTAGTAAAAGAGGCATTCTTGGGCGCCTAGATAGCTCTCCTGGTAAAGCAGGTGCCCATGTGTAGAGGTTTACTTCTTGATGCAGTGATTGTGGGTTCAACTCTGACCTGTGGCCCTTTGCTGCATGTCACTCCCCCTCTTTCATGTCTTTGCTGTCCTGTTCAAATAAAGGCCTAACAATAGTCAATTAAAAATACATTAAAAAAAAAATAACCATTCTTTTTTAGGAGTTCATCTTTTCTTAAATAAAGCCAAAATAAAATAATCTCTTTATATATGCACACAGATAGAGCTCTACATTTAATATAGCTCTCATGTCTTTATGGTTAATATTAAGCTTTAGCAAAGACATAGTCAGCTAGTTTAGCACAAAGACTGGAATCAACAACTGTGATGACAACAACTATTTTTGTAAGTTAGTCCGACATTACAAGATGAGAACACTGAGTCCACTGATGATTAAATACATATTGTTTTACCCCTTATTCCATACATCTTAATTCATCTTAATTTAAATGTTTAAAATTTGACATTAAAGTGTAAAACTAGAGGATTGTGTTCCATTGTGGTTGCATGAGGAGTGTGGACAATATGGTGGAAATAATCATCAGTTTTCCACAACTTGCTTATCTCTAATGTTTTTGCTCAACATTGCTAAGTTTTGGGGTCTGTAGCCTATTTTCGGCTGCTTTAAATCTAGTCCAGGCGGGTGATTGGTCATTTCTTTTACTCACATCTTCTTATTTGGCTAGTATCATTTGTATGCAAAAGTCAGATGACACATGGCAACTTGACATCTGTTTAATAGGTGCTAATGAGAATCCCTGACCCTTTATACAGTGTGAGGTTGAAAGTTCAAGAAAGCCTGATTCAGGTTATCATTAGCTTTTAAACAAGCATTTGATTTTTGATTTATGGTCACCTTATTGTGGCGTTCTAATAACTGACTGCTGCAATTTGAGGGCTTGAGTGATATGAGTGACTTCACTGAAAATGAAGTTGGGATTTTACCAATGAAAGGGATTTTAAAATATATTTGACACCCTCAGTATAAAAATACACATGTAAAATAGACTGTTCGCACAATGTGGTTATGAAAGCCTGGGTGGGGAGTTGCCGATTGGACAGCTAGAACAGCTGAGGTATAGCCGATTGGTTCATGCTGCTGCGGTGTCAGTCTCTCAGCCCTCAGCTCACAGTTCAGAAGACAAAGATCAGAGAAAAATAAGAGCAGACTTTTGCACAATTTCACCGTTAATATCCGGTTCCTGGAGCAGATCCGTGCATCAGTTGCATTAAACATGTGATGCATATGAATGCATTTGCTTCTTTCCTGCACTACAACCTGTGAGCCTGACACAACTGTTTGATTGTACTGTATTTACAGTATTTCCATTGGCAATTTTAGACCCTTTTTAAGGTGGAGTATTTAAAAAAAAAAAAATCTATTTTAGTGCTTCAAGTTTGTGAACTTGTCTGTTAGTTACACAGGTTCAAAGAGCTTGAAACCTGCACCTGTAACCCAGTCCAGGAAAGGGTCAACAGAATGTAGTGTTGGCCAATCGGAGGTGGCGATACCAGACTTCCGCCTTTGGCTGTCAGAGGGAGAGCAGGAGTGCGGTCCTGAAGACGTTGGTAGTCCCAGGGGAAGAAGTTGGTGATTTTATGGCGCATATTAGAACCCAAATTGAAACGTAAGCAGCTAAAAACATTCCTTTACTTGACATATAAAGAGTTCCAAATGGTCTCAAGATGCTGATTTTCCTGTTTGGTATTTTCTCCCATCACATACAGTATAAACCCATTTAATAAGCAGCTTTTTCCCATGTTTTACTCCAAAATGCAAGTAATCACAAACTGCAATCTTGTCTGTTCTACTCCCAGGTGCTATCACTGTGCCTTTTGTGTGTGTGCTGCCACCCTGCCTGATTGCCTTTGGTTCCCTGTTGTGTTTCCATTGGAAACTGCTTTTCTTTCATCTCAGACTTATCTTAACGGTACTTCGACTACACGTGAATTCCAGTTACTTGCTATGAGAAAATCAAACCAGTTTAAAAACTGGCAAAGCATCTGGGACAGCTCATGCTGAGGGGAAGACAACAGTTTGAAATACAGAGAAAGGATCCTGTACGGCTTGATTGTTGTTTTTTTGTCTTAGATCTAAGAAATGTGTCTGGGCCAAGCACATCATGGCAAAAGTCTTGCAGTCTGCATTAGACTGCAGTTAGATTGCAAGTGATGGCTCGGAAAATCCGGACTGGCACTTATGGTGCAATGTTTAACATACTGGGAGTATTAACACAACTGACTACACCGCATCATCACAATCTAAGCCTTTCATATTTCCTCACACATATTAATCACACACCCAGGCAGGGCCAGCTCATCTTGCAGCCCGGGTGAAACATCTTCTCTGCTCTCTGCTGTCACTTCTCCATAAAAGAAAAAAAATCTTGTAGAGTTTTACCTTAGCTTGTCAGCCTTAATACCTCTAGGAATCAATCCCCTTGAATGATCGGTTACACGTAGCTGAAAGATAATTTTATATGGACTCAGCTGACAGCTCCCGAATCATAAGCACATATAGTTATGTTACATATTCAGTTGGTTTTGCTTTAAGGCAGAAAAGGGTTCAGAAATGTTTTGAACTAGAGCGGCTGCTAGCTGATATTGTATGCAGATGCAGTTATTTAAACGTAACAATTTTAAGGCAATAAATAAATAAACATATCTTTGAACATATGGTTAATCTCTTTTGGGAGAAAATTAATTTGGAATTAAAGACCATCATGTGACACTTAAACTGTCCACTAAAACCCAAACTATTGAAATATAGTGATGAGATTAATCAATTAGACAATCAACTCAAATTAATTGACGTTTTTTCTTTTTTTTTTTGATAATCGGTTAATCGTTTCAGTCGTATCTTTTTACGCAAAACTAGAGAATGTTTCCAGCTTCTTAAATGTGAGGATTTGCCGCTTTTCTTTTTCATACGTTACTACGGTGACTATTTGGGGCTTTTAGATAGTTCATCAGACAACAAGACATCTGAAGGCACCACCTTGAGCTCTGAGAAATTATAATAAGCACATGCCTCCATTTTCTGAAATTTTTAATGTATCAGCAGATTAATCGATAATGATAGTAAAATTTAGCTGCAGCCCTAATTATTATAATTCCTTAATAAATGCAAAGAAATAGTAATATGCAACCTTAGTGCCTTAACCCTTGTGTCGTCACGGGTGAAAACGGAAAACACTTTGTTTTTTTATGGTTTCTTTTAAAGTTTCTTTAATATATTTTTTTCTTGCTTTATTCAATGTTTTCTATGCTTCCCCCCCAGCTACCACCAGCATATACAGTCCTTAAACCAACTTATTAACACAAGTTCTGCAATTATGTTTTCAAAATTATTGGTCAATAAACCTCATTTATATGATTGTATATCTATTTTTTGAGTTAAAAAGCAGAAATTATGAAATATTTTGACAATTAAGTTAAAATCCTGTGTTTTTTTTTGCCGATTTGGTTAAAAGAAACACATTTTTTGAGTAGAAACTTTGAAAAACGGGTCAAGTTTGACCCCGAGGACAACAGGAGGGTTAAAAAAGCTCACTTTCCAAGCAAATCCAACTCAGTTTCTACCTGGATGTGTATCCCTGGCAGCCCTGTGAGCAGATCCGTGAAGCATGTTTTACTGCAGGTTTTCATTTTGGCATCAGACACAGTTATCTGTAACATCTGGGTTTAACTCCAAGGCCAATACTGGCTTCAGCAAACCGATAACATTGCTGTAACCTTAATACGTTCACCCCATCACACACGTTGTCATCTTAGCAGCCTTAGAGGAAACAAAAAAACGAGCACATTGCCAAAACTGGCAGCCAACACATGCTGCATGATGGGATGCCAGCAACTTGGCAGCTGCCGGCTTCAACCTGCTCATCAGCACTCGATACCTCTCAGCAGCTCAGTTATCCTTTTATTTAGTAAATCCTACCTGGCTTGTGTCAAGATGGCTGGGAATCAAGAGGAGAACTTCATTTAGTACACAAGCGCTTATCGACCCTGGCTGGGATGCCTGATGTTGACCCAAAACACAGGTGCCTAATATGTGTCTGACTGCCTCAGAACAAGTACAAAACAAAATCCATGGTGCTTCACTTTCAGCATCTATTTTCTTGTTGAATTTTGCCCAATTTCTCATGGTGTTGTCATTTGTAGAGAAAAATATCACCAGAGGTTGACACTTTTCTTTTCTTGTCAACATAATACAAATAAGCATTATGAAGGTCATCGCCTCCCTTACTTTATTTAAATCCAGGTAAAATAGAATTGGTTGTCATGTGAACAGTATTGATGTTGTAATCATACCCAACCCAATGAACACTGAAACCACTATCAGATTCTGTCACAGCTCTGGTCGATGCAAAAGTGTACTGGACCTAAATGCAGACCCTGCCGACATGCTTTCTGCATCTTACTTCATTAAAAATAAAAGTTAAAGTAGACTTACTGTTGTCCATGGGCAGGTAGTCTAATCAGGCACTCAATTCCAAAGGGGGTTGAGGCAAGAAGGCCTGTAATCAGAAACATAGTACACATACACAGCCCCCAGTTTGGAGAAGCAGACAGGAGTACCAACACAGAACCTAACATACTGCTGTGGACTGGGGCAG
>CM057246.1:308953-351453 GCA_029931835.1 Etheostoma nigrum
CACTCTATTCAACATCTATAACCAACTGGCCACTATCCTAGAGAGATCAGCAGGACCTGGTCCCACTTTATTCAACATCTATACTAATCAACTGGCCACTATCCTAGAGAGATCAGCAGGACCTGGTCCCACTCTATTCAACATCTATAACCAACTGGCCACTATCCTAGAGAGATCAGCAGGACCTGGTCCCACTCTATTCAACATCTATACTAACCAACTGGCCACTATCCTAGAGAGATCAGCAGGACCTGGTCCCACTCTATTCAACGTCTATAACCAACTGGCCACTATCCTAGAGAGATCAGCAGGACCTGGTCTCACTCTATTCAACATCTATACTAACCAACTGGCCACTATCCTAGAGAGATCAGCAGGACCTGGTCCCACTCTATTCAACATCTATACTAACCAACTGGCCACTATCCTAGAGAGATCAGCAGGACCTGGTCCCACTCTATTCAACATCTATACTAACCAACTGGCCACTATCCTAGAGAGATCAGCAGCACCTGGTCCCACTCTATTCAACATCTATACTAACCAACTGGCCACTATCCTAGAGAGATCAGCAGGACCTGGTCCCACTCTATTCAACGTCTATAACCAACTGGCCACTATCCTAGAGAGATCAGCAGGACCTGGTCTCACTCTATTCAACATCTATACTAACCAACTGGCCACTATCCTAGAGAGATCAGCAGGACCTGGTCCCACTCTATTCAACATCTATACTAACCAACTGGCCACTATCCTAGAGAGATCAGCAGGACCTGGTCCCACTCTATTCAACATCTATACTAACCAACTGGCCACTATCCTAGAGAGATCAGCAGGACCTGGTCTCACTCTATTCAACATCTATACTAACCAACTGGCCACTATCCTAGAGAGATCAGCAGGACCTGGTCCCACTCTATTCAACATCTATACTAACCAACTGGCCACTATCCTAGAGAGATCAGCAGGACCTGGTCTCACTCTATTCAACATCTATACTAACCAACTGGCCACTATCCTAGAGAGATCAGCAGGACCTGGTCCCACTCTATTCAACATCTATACTAACCAACTGGCCACTATCCTAGAGAGATCAGCAGGACCTGGTCCCACTCTATTCAACATCTATACTAACCAACTGGCCACTATCCTAGAGAGATCAGCAGCACCTGGTCCCACTCTATTCAACATCTATAACCAACTGGCCACTATCCTAGAGAGATCAGCAGGACCTGGTCCCACTCTATTCAACGTCTATAACCAACTGGCCACTATCCTAGAGAGATCAGCAGGACCTGGTCTCACTCTATTCAACATCTATACTAACCAACTGGCCACTATCCTAGAGAGATCAGCAGGACCTGGTCTCACTCTATTCAACATCTATACTAACCAACTGGCCACTATCCTAGAGAGATCAGCAGGACCTGGTCCCACTCTATTCAACATCTACTAACCAACTGGCCACTATCCTAGAGAGATCAGCAGGACCTGGTCTCACTCTATTCAACATCTATACTAACCAACTGGCCACTATCCTAGAGAGATCAGCAGGACCTGGTCCCACTCTATTCAACATCTATACTAACCAACTGGCCACTATCCTAGAGAGATCAGCAGGACCTGGTCTCACTCTATTCAACATTTATACTAACCAACTGGCCACTATCCTAGAGAGATCAGCAGGACCTGGTCTCACTCTATTCAACATCTATACTAATCAACTGGCCACTATCCTAGAGAGATCAGCAGGACCTGGTCTCACTCTATTCAACATCTATACTAATCAACTGGCCACTATCCTAGAGAGATCAGCAGGACCTGGTCCCACTCTATTCAACATCTACTGTTTATGTTTATGTTCTCAACCAACTCATCTTTCCGATACGTGTCCCAAACAAGGTGACAACTCAACTGTGTGTGTGTGTGTGTGTGTGTGTGTGTGTCTGTACTGTAGATTTTTCTGTATGAATCTTTTTTTAACCCTAACCCGTGTTTATTACAAAACTACACACACACACACACACACACACACACACACACACACACACACACACACACACACACACACACACACACACAGCCTCTGTCAGTGTTCAGCCTGGTACAACAGTAAACAATAAGACAATAGCTCTCTGTCCTCTGCAGGCGGATCAGACCCACAGCGCTGCTGTCCTCAGTCTGACTGCTACTTCCAGACTCTGCAAGACTCTCGGACTCTCCTGGACTCTGCAGAACTCTCTTGGACTCTCCTGGACTCTTCTGGACTCTCCGGGACTCTAGTGGACTCTCCTGGATTCTCTCGGACTCTCCTGGACTCTGCAGAATTCTTTCGAACTCTCCTGGACTCTACTGGACTCTCTCAGACTCTCCTGGACTCTCTCAGACACTCCTGGACTCTGCAGAATTCTCTCAGACTCTCCTGGACTCTCTCAGACACTCCTGGACTCTGCAGAATTCTCTCAGACTCTCCTGGACTCTCTCAGACACTCCTGGACTCTGCAGAATTCTCTCGGACTCTCCTGGACTCTGCTGAACTGTCTCGGAATCTCTTGGACTCTCCTGGACTCTTACAAATTTCCCAAAAACCTTCTAAAAATATCTTAGACTTTCCAGGACTCTCAGAGCTGTCCCGGACACTCACAGAATCTCTCAGACTCTCCCAAACTTTCGTGGACTCTGCAGAACTCTCTCAGACCCTCCCAAACTTTCTTGGACTCTGCAGAACTCCCTCAGAGTCTCCTGGACTCTGTAAGACTCTCTCAGACTTTCCTGGACTCTCTCAGAGTCTGCAGAACTCTCCCAGACTCTCCTGGACTCTGCAGAGCTGTCTCAGACTCTCCTCCACTCTGCAGAACTCTCTCAGACTCTCCTGGACTCTCTCAGACTCTCCTGATCTCTCTCAGACTATCCTGGACTCTCCTGGACTCTCCAGACCGGAACATGGACCCTAAGCGTCTGTCCTCAAGCTCTCAGCAGCAGGTCCGTCTCAGGAAAAAGGTAAACAGAGGATTCTGGAACAGAGAGCGGGTTTTACAGAGTTTCTGGTCAGACAGTGAACGCCTCGTCACAGATTCTGCTAATAAAAGTTAAATATTTAATATAAAACATTATATATAACAGTTATATTTATATATATATTGTGTATTGAACATATAATATATACATATTTATATACATATACAGTATATCATATACAGTACATACATATATACATATATACATAAATATATAATATGGGTTATATAACGGTGACATCACCAATAAATAACAACATAATTCATTCTGCTATTCTTAGACACACACACACACACACACAGACATACACACACACACACACACACACATCACACACACACACACACAAACACAGACACACACACACACACACACACACACACACGCACACACACACAGACACACACACACACACACACACACACACATACACACATACACACACACAGTTTGTCTGAAGGGGGAAGAAGTACTCCGATCTTTAATAAATGTAGTAGAACAACAAAGTAAAAATACTGCATTACAAACTAGAATAAAAAGAAAACTACAAACTCATAAAAGAAAATGTAGATAAAACTACAAGTACTGATTTGTGTTTCTAAATAAAGTTTCACAGCGGGGAAACAGCGCCACTATGTCGTTAGCCTCAACTCAGTGGTCACACCGGGTATTACACCTGCAGCTCCGCCGGAAAAACGGCTTGTTGTTCACACGAAATGCGCATGCGTAATGAGATGAATGGCTGCTGCCCCTGACACGGCCCCACTAGGAAGTGTGTGTGCCGGACATATCCTCGGCCCCCCCGGTTGCTCGGTACCGACAGACAGTAGCATGCTCAGCGGACCGGGCCGCTCAGTCTGACCCTCGGAACCGTCTCCGCTCCGGGCTCAAGACGCCGCCGCTGCTGCTGAGCTGAGGCTCCGCGAGGCTCCGTGAGACTCCGCGAGGCTCCGGGCACGGGCCACCCTGACAGCAATGGGATGCTGCGGTAGCGCGGAGGTAAGAACGGCACGGCACGGCCCGGTTCAGTACCGTCCTCAATGCCCGAGTGCCCTTCTTCTCGGTTTATTTTACCGTGAAAGGGACCCCGGTCCCGGGGAGGCAGAGAGGGCCGAGCTGGGATTAAAGCCAGGAGATGTAACGGTAATCCAATTATAGCTTCTCCCGGGTTACGGAGGCCTGTTCCCCGCTGCAACACGCTGCTGTGTGGGTCTGATTAGCGGTAGAAACCGGGCCTGAGGGGGGACTCGGCCCGGCCCGGTGTGACCGTGTTCGTTAAAGAGTAAGATCCGTTTAGTTTAACATCAAACAGACCCGAAATCTCCATCACCAAACCCACCAGACTCCATGTAAATAATCACTACTTTTAGCGTGTATAGAGCAGCATATCTCCACCAGACTCCATGTAAATAATCACTACTTTTAGCATGTATAGAGCAGCATATCTCCACCAGACTCCATGTAAATAATTACTACTTTTAGCGTGTATAGAGCAGCATATCTCCACCAGACTCCATGTAAATAATCACTACTTTTAGCGTGTATAGAGCAGCATATCTCCACCAGACTCCATGTAAATAATCACTACTTTTAGCGTGTACAGTACAGGCCAAAGGTTTAGACACACTCTCATTCAAAGTGTTTCCTTTATCTTCATGACTATTTCCATTGTAGGTTATCACTGAATGCATCAGAACTATGAATGAACACATGTGGAATTATGTACTTATTGCTGCAAACCCTTGGTGTCCTCTCAATGAGCTTCATGAGGTAGTCCCTGGGTTCATTAGTAGAGTTTCCTCCTTATTAATGGAGTTGGGACCATCAGTTGTGTTGTGCAGAAGTCAGGTTGATACACAGCCGACAGCCTATTGGACGACTGGTAGAATTCATATTATGGCAAGAACCAATCAGCTAAGAGAAGAGAAACGAGCGGCCGTCATTACTTTAAGAAATGAAGGGCAGTCGGTCGGAAAATGGTGAAAACTTTGAATGTGTCCCCAAGTGCAGTCGCAAAAACCATCAAGGGCTACAACGAAACTGGCTCACATGAGGACCCCCCAGGAAAGAAAGACACATGAGGACCCCCCCCCCCCAGGAAGGGAAGACCAAGAGTCCCCTCTGCTGCTGAGGATAAGTTCCTCTGAGTCCCCGGCCTCAGAAATCCCAAGTTACAGCAGCTCAGATTAGAGAGCAGATGATAGCACACAGAGTTCTAGCAGCAGACACATCTCTAGAACAACTGGTAAGAGGAGACTGCACCAATATCTATAGCATATCTCCACCAGACTCCATGTAAACAATGAAGAAATGGATTTTTCAACCTGGCCCGTATACTTTCCAATGTTTTTGTGTCTAAGTGCCTCACACACCCGGTTAGGGTCCCCCACCAGACTCCATGTAAATAATCACTACTTTTATCATGAAAACACACTTCATTCAAAGTGGACAGAAACTAAATAAAACTACCAAAAGCCGTCTTGGTTCATCTTTCCATTGTTCCAACAATCACCACTCTGGTCTGGTTGGAATTAACCCTTAATTCACCCATTTACATGTGGAGATATGCTGCTCTATACACGCTAAAAGTAGTGATTATTTACATGGAGTCTGGTGGAGATATGCTGCTCTATACATGCTAAAAGTAGTGATTATTTACATGGAGTCTGGTGGAGATATGCTGCTCTATACACGCTAAAAGTAGTGATTATTTACATGGAGTCTGGTGGAGATATGCTGCTCTACACACGCTAAAAGTAGTGATTATTTACATGAAGTCTGGTGGAGATATGCTGCTCTATACACGCTAAAAGTAGTGATTATTTACATGGAGTCTGGTGGAGATATGCTGCTCTATACACGCTAAAAGTAGTGATTATTTACATGGAGTCTGGTGGAGATAGGCTGCTCTATACACGCTAAAAGTAGTGATTATTTACATGGAGTCTGGTGGAGATAGGCTGCTCTATACACGCTAAAAGTAGTGATTATTTACATGGAGTCTGGTGGGTTTGGTGATGGTGATGTCGGGGCTGTTTCATGTTAAACTAAAAGGATCTTACTCTTTAACCAACAGGTCTGTCTCTGTAGGGATCCATCCCATAATGTCGCACGGCTCGGTTCTTGGTGTGACCGTGTCTGTGTGTTTTTGTTTCAGAGGACAAAGAGAGAATGGAGACCGCTGGAGGACCGGAGCTGCACCGATCTACCCTGGTTCCTTCTCTTCGCTGTCTTCTGCGTCGGCATGGTAACCACCAGCAGCCTCGCTCTGATAGACACCTTAAAATCTCTAAAATATCTCATTATACTTAATAACTCTCTGACCTGTCTGTCTCTCTAACCTGTCTGTCTGACCTGTCTGTCTGACCTGTCTGTCTCTCTAACCTGTCTGTCTGACCTGTCTATCTTTGACCTGTCTCTGTCCTGTCTGTCTCTGACCTGTTTGTCTCTCTGACCTGTCTGTCTGACCTGTCTCTCTGACCTGTCTGTCTCTCTAACCTGTCTGTCTCTGACTTGTCTCTCTGACCTGTTTGTCTGTCTGACCTGTCTGTCTCTCTGACCTGCCTGTCTGTCTCTGACCTGTCTGTCTGACCTGTTTGTCTCTCTGACCTGTCTGTCTGACCTTTCTCTCTGACCTGTCTGTCTCTGACCTGTCTGTCTGTCTCTGACCTGTCTGTCTCTCTAACCTGTCTGTCTCTGACTTGTCTCTCTGACCTGTTTGTCTGTCTGACCTGTCTGTCTGACCTGTCTGTCTCTCTGACCTGCCTGTCTGTCTCTGACCTGTCTGTCTGACCTGTTTGTTTCTCTGACCTGTCTGTCTGACATTTCTCTCTGACCTGTCTGTCTTTGACCTGTTTGTCTGTCTGACCTGTCTCTCTGACCTGTCTCTCTCTCTGACCTGTCTGTCTCTCTGACCTGTCTGTCTCTCTGACCTGTCTGTCTGACCTGTCTGTCTGTCTGACCTGTCTGTCTGTCTGACCTGTCTCTCTGACCTGTCTCTCTGACCTGTCTGTCTGACCTGTCTGTCTGTCTGACCTGTCTCTCTGACTTGTCTCTCTGACCTGTCTGTCTGACCTGTCTGTCTCTGACCTGTCTGTCCCTCCGTCCTGCAGGGCAGCATCTGTGGCTTCAGCGTGGTGACGGGCGGCGCCGCCCGCCTCGTCTTCGGCTACGACAGCTACGGGAACACGTGCGGTCGGCGCAACGAGCCGATCGAAGGCGTCCGGCTCAGCGGCCTCGACCACACTGACAGGAAGTAGGTCCCCCCCCCCATTCTCTGCTGTACACCACACTGACAGGAAGTAGGTCCCCCCCCCCCATTCTCTGCTGTACACCACACTGACAGGAAGTAGGTCCCCCCCCCCATTCTCTGCTGAACACCACACAGACAGGAAGTAGCCCCCCCCCCCATTCTCTGCTGAACACCACACAGACAGGAAGTAGCCCCCCCCCCATTCTCTGCTGAACACCACACAGACAGGAAGTAGGTCCCCCCCCCCCATTCTCTGCTGAACACCACACAGACAGGAAGTAGGTCCCCCCCCCCCCATTCTCTGCTGAACACCACACAGACAGGAAGTAGGTCCCCCCCCCCATTCTCTGCTGAACACCACACCGACAGGAAGTAGGTCCCCCCCCCTTCTCTGCTGAACACCACACAGACAGGAAGTAGCCCCCCCCCCATCCTCTGCTGAACACCACACAGACAGGAAGTAGGTCCCCCCCCATCCTCTGCTGAACACCACACAGACAGGAAGTAGCCCCCCCCCCCATCCTCTGCTGAACACCACACAGACAGGAAGTAGCCCCCCCCCCATCCTCTGCTGTACACCACACAGACAGGAAGTAGCCCCCCCCCCCATCCTCTGCTGTACACCACACAGACAGGAAGTAGCCCCCCCCCCATCCTCTGCTGTACACCACACAGACAGGAAGTAGCCCCCCCCCCATTCTCTGCTGTACACCACACAGACAGGAAGTAGGCCCCCCCCCCATCCTCTGCTGAACACCACACAGACAGGAAGTAGGCCCCCCCCCCATCCTCTGCTGAACACCACACAGACAGGAAGTAGGTCCCCCCCCATCCTCTGCTGTACACCACACCGACAGGAAGTAGGTCCCCCCCCCATTCTCTGCTGAACACCACACAGACAGGAAGTAGGTCCCCCCCCATCCTCTGCTGTACACCACACCGACAGGAAGTAGGTCCCCCCCCATCCTCTGCTGAACACCACACCGACAGGAAGTAGGTCCCCCCCCCATTCTCTGCTGAACACCACACAGACAGGAAGTAGGTCCCCCCCCATCCTCTGCTGTACACCACACAGACAGGAAGTAGGTCCTCCCCCCCCCCCATTCTCTGCTGAACACCACACAGACAGGAAGTAGGTCCCCCCCCCATCCTCTGCTGTACACCACACAGACAGGAAGTAGGTCCCCCCCCATCCTCTGCTGAACACCACACAGACAGGAAGTAGGTCCCCCCCCCATTCTCTGCTGAACACCACACAGACAGGAAGTAGGTCCCCCCCCCTTCTCTGCTGAACACCACACAGACAGGAAGTAGGTCCCCCCCCTTCTCTGCTGAACACCACACAGACAGGAAGTAGGTCCCCCCCCCCCCATTCTCTGCTGAACACCACACAGACAGGAAGTAGGTCCCCCCCCCCATTCTCTGCTGAACACCACACCGACAGGAAGTAGGTCCCCCCCCTTCTCTGCTGAACACCACACAGACAGGAAGTAGCCCCCCCCCCATCCTCTGCTGAACACCACACAGACAGGAAGTAGGTCCCCCCCCCCTTCTCTGCTGAACACCACACAAACAGGAAGTAGGTCCCCCCCCCATTCTCTGCTGAACACCACACAGACAGGAAGTAGGTCCCCCCCCCTTCTCTGCTGAACACCACACAGACAGGAAGTAGGTCCCCCCCCTTCTCTGCTGAACACCACACAGACAGGAAGTAGGTCCCCCCCCCATTCTCTGCTGAACACCACACAGACAGGAAGTAGGTCCCCCCCCCTTCTCTGCTGAACACCACACAGACAGGAAGTAGGTCCCCCCCCCTTCTCTGCTGAACACCACACAGACAGGAAGTAGGTCCCCCCCCCTTCTCTGCTGAACACCACACAGACAGGAAGTAGGTCCCCCCCCTTCTCTGCTGAACACCACACAGACAGGAAGTAGGTCCCCCCCCTTTTCTGCTGAACACCACACAGACAGGAAGTAGGTCCCCCCCCCTTTCTCTGCTGAACACCACACAGACAGGAAGTAGGTCCCCCCCATTCTCTGCTGAACACCACACAGACAGGAAGTAGGTCCCCCCCCCTTCTCTGCTGAACACCACACAGACAGGAAGTAGGTCCCCCCCCCTTCTCTGCTGAACACCACACAGACAGGAAGTAGGTCCCCCCCCTCCCCTTCTCTGCTGAACACCACACCGACAGGAAGTAGGTCCCCCCCCCTTCTCTGCTGAACACCACACAGACAGGAAGTAGGTCCCCCCCCCTTCTCTGCTGAACACCACACAGACAGGAAGTAGGTCCCCCCCCCTTCTCTGCTGGGTTTCCAGTCCACTTTATTTATACAGCACCAATATAATAATATATGAGATATAATCAATATATGACACAATAATAAAAGCACAATAAAAATATGAGGTACATTAACATAAACACGGTAAAGGGACACACATCAACTCTACCTGGTGTTAGAGAGGCCGGACTCGGGTCCTCCCGGTTCAAAAAGGGACAAATTGGACATTTTATTTGAGTTAAAAAGCAGAAATATGAATTATTGTGACTAATAGTTAAGATCAGAGGAATGAAAGAGCGTTGGAAGGAATCCAATTTATGGAAATTTAGTTAAAAAGCAACTCATATTTCAGAAAGAGACATTTATTAAAGGACACCAGGGGGTTAAATGAGCATGTTGCTCTGTGGGGGTGGGGGGGGGGGCAGGAAGTGCGTGTCAGCTGATCCCAGAATGTTGTTGTTGTTGAAGTGTGGAGACGTTTTGTTCAGTTTCCTCCCACGTTCAGGGACTCGTCACATCAGCTGTTCTGAGCCTTTTTCAACAGGAAAACACAAATAAAAGTTTTATTTTCTGTGTTTTGTTGTTTTTTAACACACACGCACGTTTTTGTCACTTTCTGTGTTTCAAAAACGAACATTTTAGAAGTTTTCTTTGATAAAGTTTCTCTTTTTTTGCGACCTTTGACCTTTTTTTCCACTGTTGCAACTGTGTATAATAGAGGCTTTTAATCTGAAGGTCTGGTGTTTCCTGCAGGTTTGTGTTCTTCCTGGACCCCTGTAACATAGAGGCTTTTAATCTGAAGGTCTGGTGTTTCCTGCAGGTTTGTGTTCTTCCTGGACCACTGTAACCTAGAGGCTTTTAATCTGAAGGTCTGGTGTTTCCTGCAGGTTTGTGTTCTTCCTGGACCCCTGTAACCTAGAGGCTTTTAATCTGAAGGTCTGGTGTTTCCTGCAGGTTTGTGTTCTTCCTGGACCCCTGTAACATAGAGGTTTTTAATCTGAAGGTCTGGTGTTTCCTGCTGGTTTGTGTTCTTCCTGGACCCCTGTAACATAGAGGTTTTTAATCTGAAGGTCTGGTGTTTCCTGCAGGTTTGTGTTCTTCCTGGACCCCTGTAACATAGAGGCTTTTAATCTGAGGGTCTGGTGTTTCCTGCAGGTTTGTGTTCTTCCTGGACCCCTGTAACCTACAGGCTTTTAATCTGAAGGTCTGGTGTTTCCTGCAGGTTTGTGTTCTTCCTGGACCCCTGTAACATAGAGGCTTTTAATCTGAAGGTCTGGTGTTTCCTGCAGGTTTGTGTTCTTCCTGGACCCCTGTAACAGAGGCTTTTAATCTGAAGGTCTGGTGTTTCCTGCAGGTTTGTGTTCTTCCTGGACCCCTGTAACATAGAGGCTTTTAATCTGAAGGTCTGGGGTTTCCTGCAGGTTTGTGTTCTTCCTGGAACCCTGTAACATAGAGGCTTTTAATCTGAAGGTCTGGTGTTTCCTGCAGGTTTGTGTTCTTCCTGGAACCCCTGTAACATAGAGGCTTTTAATCTGAAGGTCTGGTGTTTCCTGCAGGTTTGTGTTCTTCCTGGACCCCTGTAACATAGAGGCTTTTAATCTGAAGGTCTGGTGTTTCCTGCAGGTTTGTGTTCTTCCTGGAACCCTGTAACATAGAGGCTTTTAATCTGAAGGTCTGGTGTTTCCTGCAGGTTTGTGTTCTTCCTGGACCCCTGTAACAGAGGCTTTTAATCTGAAGGTCTGGTGTTCCTTGCAGGTTTGTGTTCTTCCTGGACCCCTGTAACATAAAGGCTTTTAATCTGAAGGTCTGGTGTTTCCTGCAGGTTTGTGTTCTTCCTGGACCCCTGTAACAGAGGCTTTTAATCTGAAGGTCTGGTGTTTCCTGCAGGTTTGTGTTCTTCCTGGACCCCTGTAACAGAGGCTTTTAATATGAAGGTCTGGTGTTTCCTGCAAGTTTGTGTTCTTCCTGGACCCCTGTAACATAGAGGCTTTTAATCTGAAGGTCTGGTGTTTCCTGCAGGTTTGTGTTCTTCCTGGACCCCTGTAACATAGAGGCTTTTAATCTGAAGGTCTGGTGTTTCCTGCAGGTTTGTGTTCTTCCTGGACCCCTGTAACATAGAGGCTTTTAATCTGAAGGTCTGGTGTTTCCTGCAGGTTTGTGTTCTTCCTGGAACCCTGTAACATAGAGGCTTTTAATCTGAAGGTCTGGTGTTTCCTGCAGGTTTGTGTTCTTCCTGGACCCCTGTAACATAGAGGCTTTTAATCTGAAGGTCTGGTGTTTCCTGCAGGTTTGTGTTCTTCCTGGACCCCTGTAACATCGACATCGTGCAGAGGAAGATCCGATCGCTGGCGCTCTGTGTGTCTCTGTGTCCCGGCGAGGAACTCGCAACCTACCAGGACCTGAAGAGGTTCGCCATGCTCAACGGTGAGTCAGCAAGCCGTGACATTACAGAGGCTTGGGAGATGGGGCTGATGGGAAATGGAGTCTGGAGACTAGAATCCATAGAAGAACTCTCAGATCTAAGCTTTTACACTTTAAACACGTTGTTAGTCTTGGTTTTAATGATATTTTTAGGAGGGGGAGGGGGGGTGGGGGGGTGGGAGAGGGGGGGTTATCAGTAGTTGCATTTCATTGTAACCACGGAGACGTGAAAACAGAGACTGACTGACTTTGCTTGCCGTCACGTCATTGTGATGATTTCATGTCTGATGCTCTGTGTACACACACACACACACAGACCCCCCCACCAGAGAAAGTACAGTAACAAAGGCCGTATTAATGTGTCTGTATCATCAGTGCCACTCTCTCTGGAACGTGATGGCAGACATGTTGTGTAAGACCAAGTCTCTGTCACAGGCTGACACAGAGCAACCAGGCGTTTCTCTTATTTTGTCCACCCCTCCACGCGTCAAATCAAGATTCTCTCTCTCCCTCTCTCCCTCTCTCTCTCTCGCACTCTCTCGCTCTCTCTCGCTCTCTCTCTCTCTCGCTCTCTCTCGCTCTCTCTCGCTCTCTCTCGCTCTCTCTCAGGTTCAGAGTTGTGTTCCTACGAGTTAGCAGGTCATAAATATCCCGGACTACCGGAGAGGTTCTCTAAATGTCCCAAACTTCCTGTTCCACCCAGGTATGTCACACCTTTAGCTCCACACCTGTTCCCCCCAGGTACGTCACACCTTTAGCTCCACACCTGTTCCACTCAGGTACTTCACACCTTTAGCTCCACACCTGTTCCACCCAGGTACGTCACACCTTTAGCTCCACACCTGTTCCACCCAGGTACGTCACACCTTTAGCTCCACTCCTGTTCCACTCAGGTACTTCACACCTTTAGCTCCACACCTGTTCCACCCAGGTACGTCACACCTTTAGCTCCACACCTGTTCCACCCAGGTACGTCACACCTTTTAGCTCCACACCTGTTCCACGCAGGTACGTCACACCTTTTAGCTCCACACCTGTTCCACGCAGGTACGTCACACCTTTTAGCTCCACACCTGTTCCCCCCAAGGTACGTCACACCTTTAGCTCCACACCTGTTCCACCCAGGTACGTCACACCTTTAGCTCCACACCTGTTCCACCCAGGTACGTCACACTTTTTAGCTCCACACCTGTTCCACCCAGGTACGTCACACCTTTTAGCTCCACACTTGTTCCCCCCAGGTACGTCACACCTTTAGCTCCACACCTGTTCCACCCAGGTACGTCACACCTTTAGCTCCACACCTGTTCCACCCAGGTACGTCACACCTTTTAGCTCCACACCTGTTCCACCCAGGTACGTCACACCTTTTAGCTCCACACCTGTTCCCCCCAGGTACGTCACACCTTTAGCTCCACACCTGTTCCACCCAGGTACGTCACACCTTTAGCTCCACACCTGTTCCCCCCAGGCACGTCACACCTTTAGCTCCACACCTGTTCCACCCAGGTACGTCACACCTTTTAGCTCCACACCTGTTTCCCCCCAGGTACGTCACACCTTTAGCTCCACACCTGTTCCACCCAGGTACGTCACACCTTTAGCTCCACACCTGTTCCTCCCCAGGCACGTCACACCTTTAGCTCCACACCTGTTCCACCCAGGTACGTCACACCTTTAGCTCCACACCTGTTCCTCCCCAGGCACGTCACACCTTTAGCTCCACACCTGTTCCCACACCTGTTCCCCCCAGATACGTCACACCTTTAGCTCCACACCTATTCCCCCCAGGCACGTCACACCTTTTAGCTAAACTAAATCAATTTACAGTATCTATGGTTCCCCTCCACACCTGTACCACCTGACTCTCTGACCTCTGCCCCCCCAGTAAGCCGCTGCCGGTCTTTAACCGCTGCACGCCGCTGGATGTCTCCTGCTACGCCCGCTTCGCGGAGGCCGTGGTGACGTTCGTGGGCGATAACAGCGTTCTGCACCGAGTGGTCGCCGGCGTCGCCGCCAGCAAAGAGATCATCATCGGCCTGTGTGTCCTCGCTCTGGGTGAGAACCTTAAAGGGACAGCTCACTCCCACCTTCATTACATAACCTGTCTGTCTCTAACCTGTCTGTCTCTCTAACCTGTCTCTCTAACCTCTCTCTCTAACCTGTCTGTCTCTCTAACCTCTCTGTCTCTTTAACCTGTCTCTCTCTAACCTGCAGGCCTGTCGATGATCCTCATGGTGATCATTCGTTATATCTCGGCGGTCCTCGTCTGGATCCTGACCTCGCTGGTCGTCCTCGGCTCCCTCGGTGAGGTCACTTCCTGTTTCTCCAGCATGCTGATGAGGTCACTTCCTGTGTCTGTATCTCTGACCTGAGATGTCTGTTGTTGTCTGTTGTCTCAGCGGGGACCAGTGTGCTCTGGTGGCTCTACATCGACCACCGGCTCTACGGGAACGCCACTGCCCCACCGAGGCCGAAGGAGGCGGCGGTGGACGAGGAGGCGACGCCCGCCGTCGGCAAGGACAGCGGCCAGGCGCTGCTCGTCTACGCCGCCGCCGCCTCCGTCTTCACCGTAAGGAGACATCTGCTCTTATTTTTATTTATATATATATATATATATATATATATATATATATATATACACACACACAGTGGGGTTTAAAGTTTGGGCCCCCCAGGTATAAATGTGTATTAATGTCATAAAGAAGAAAGAAAAGATGGAAAATCTCCAAAAGGATCAAATGACAGATTAGACATTCGTATAATACGTCACAACAAGTTAGATTTTATTTCATCATTTACACTTTCAACATAACAGAAAGCAACAAAAGGGCGTCTGCAAAAGTTTGGGCTCCCTGCAGAGTTAATACCTTGTACCCCCCCCCCTCTTGTAGCCAGCCAATAGTCTTTAATTCTTGTTGGAGGTGTCTTCGCCCATTCTTCCAGTTCTCTGAGGTTTCTGCTCCTTTAAGGTCTATCATAGATTTACATTATGTTGAGGTCAGGAGATTGTGAAGGCCATGGCAAAACCTGCAGTTTACGCCTCTTGATGTAATCCAGCGTGGATTTTGAGGTGTGTTTAGGATCATTATCCATTTGTAGAAGCCATCCTCTCTTTAACTTCAGCTTTTTCACAGATGGCATCAAGTTAGCTCCGAAATCTGCTGAAATGTTATTGAATCCATTTTTCCTTCAACTCGTGAAGTGTTCCCTGTGCCACTGGCTGCAATACAGAGTCTGGGCCATGGTGCTGATTGTTGGGGGGGTCAGATGAGTCTGGGCATTTAAAGCCTTAAGATGACATCACCTGGTCTTTCCAGTCGATGATTGAGATCAATCCATGACACTGTCAGGTCTCAGCTTTCTAAGGGGGGGGGGGGGGGGTGCATGCTAGAAACTCTGCAGGGGGCCCAAACGCCATTTTTTGTTTTCTGTTATTTTGAAAGTGTAAATGATGAATAAAATCAAACTATTTTATCTAACTACTACCTATAACTATGTATTGTATATAGATGATCCTGCTGCTGCTCATGCTGTTCATGAGGAAGCGCGTGGCGTTGACCGTGGCTTTGTTCGCCGTGGCGGGGAAGGTCTTCGTGCAGCTGCCGCTGCTCTCGCTGCAGCCGTTTGTCACCTTCGCCGCGCTGCTGCTGTTCTGGAGCTACTGGAGCCTCACGCTGCTGTTCCTGGGGACCAGCGGTCAGTGGTCGCCATGGCAACCCCCCCCCCCCCCCGCCTTCTGCTCACTTCTAGTACATTAATATCATATTTTAATTATTGGGTTAAGTCTGCCCTCTGCTTAAAAACATAGGTCACATCGAACAGGGCATGCTGGGAGCTGTAGGAGGGATGGTTATTTCCAGCAGAGCATGCTGGGAGCTGTAGTAGGGATGGTTACATCCAGCAGAGCATGCTGGGAGCTGTAGTAAGGATGGTTACATCCAGCAGGGCATGCTGGGACCTGTAGTAGGGATGGGTACATCCAGTATGGCATGCAGGGAGCTGTAGTGTGCTGAGTCTCTCTCTGGCTGTGCAGGGAACCCGGTCCAGAACGAGGAGACGGGTCTGACGGAGTTCCGGCTGACGGGTCCGTTGCAGTACCTGACCTGGTACCACGCGGTCGGGCTGGTCTGGATCACAGAGTTCATCCTGGCCTGCCAGCAGATGACCGTGGCCGGCGCCGTCGTCACATACTACTTCACCAGGTCGGTACAAATGGCTCCAATTTCACCATCTCCAAACCCACCAGACTCCATGTAAATAATCACTACTATCAATGTAACACACACAGAAACTAAATCAAACTACCAAAAGCCGTCTTGGTTCATCTTTCCACTGTTCCAACAATCACCACTCTGGTCTGGTTGGAATACACTCTTAATTCACCCATTTACATGTGGAGATATGCTGCTCTATACACGCTAAAAGTAGTGATTATTTACATGGAGTCTGGTGGAGATATGCTGCTCTATACACGCTAAAAGTAGTGATTATTTACATGGAGTCTGGTAGAGATATGCTGCTCTATACACGCTAAAAGTAGTGATTATTTACATGGAGTCTGGTAGAGATATGCTGCTCTATACATGCTAAAAGTAGTGATTATTTACATGGAGTCTGGTGGAGATATGCTGCTCTATACACGCTAAAAGTAGGGATTATTTACATGGAGTCTGGTGGAGATATGCTGCTCTATACACGCTAAAAGTAATGATTATTTACATGGAGTCTGGTGGAGATATGCTGCTCTATACACGCTAAAAGTAGTGATTATTTACATGGAGTCTGGTGGAGATATGCTGCTCTATACACACTAAAAGTAGTGATTATTTACATGGAGTCTGGTGGAGATATGCTGCTCTATACACGCTAAAAGTAGTGATTATTTACATGGAGTCTGGTGGAGATATGCTGCTCTATACACGCTAAAAGTAGTGATTATTTACATGGAGTCTGGTGGAGAAATGCTGCTCTATACACGCTAAAAGTAGTGATTATTTACATGGAGTTTGGTGGAGATATATCCATCCCATAATGTAACGTTTTACGTGGACTCTGTTTCAGGGATAAGAACCGTCTCCCGGTGACGCCAATCCTGTCGTCGGTGCTGCGGCTGGTCCGGTATCACCTAGGAACCGTTGCTAAGGGAGCCTTCATCATCACGCTGGTCAAGATCCCCCGACTCATCCTCATGTACCTGCACAACCAGCTCAAAGGAAAGGTACAAAACTTTATCGACACACAGCTGATGATGCATCATCAGCTGTCTGTCTCTAACCTGTCTGTCTCTCTGTGACCAGGAGAACGCCTGTGCTCGCTGTCTGATGAAGACCTGTATCTGCTGTCTCTGGTGTTTGGAGAAGTGCCTCAACTATCTCAATCAGGTCTACCTGTCTGTCTTACTCTCTGTCCATCTGCCTGTCTCTCTCTGTCTACCCCTCTCTCTCTCTGTCTTTCTTTCTTTCTGTCTCTCTAACCTGTCTGTCTGTCTTTCTAACCTGTCTCTCTCGCTCTGTTCGTCTGCCTGTCTGTCTCTCTCTTTCTACCTGTCTCTCCCTCTCTGTCTCTCTAGCTGTCTCAGTCTCTCTGTTTCTCTCTCTCTATGTCCATCGTCTGTCTTTATACCTGTCTGTCTCTCAACCTGTCTGTCTCTCTGGTGGTCTGCCTGTTTGTATGTCTCTGTCTTTCTACCCCTCTCTCTCTGTCTCTCTTCCTGTATGTCTCTTTAACCTGTCTCTCTCTCTAACCTGTCTGTCTCTCTGTTATTACCCAGAATGCCTATGCAGCGACGGCCATTAACAGCACCAGTTTCTGTACGTCAGCGCGCGACGCCTTCGTGATCCTGGTGGAGAACGCGCTCCGCATCGCAACCATCAACGCCATCGGAGACTTCGTGCTCTTCCTGGGGAAGGTCAGTGCCTCTGAGGCCCCCTGCTGGGGCCCCTAAGACAAGTCTGCTGGGGCCTCAGAGACATGTCTGCTGGGGCCCCTGAGACATGTCTGCTGGGGCCTCTGAGACATGTCTGCTGGGGCCTCTAAGACATGTCTGCTGGGGCCTCTAAGACATGTCTGCTGGGGCCCCTGAGACATGTCTGCTGGGGCCTCTGAGACATGTCTGCTGGGGCCTCTGAGACATGTCTGCTGGGGCCCCTAAGACAAGTCTGCTGGGGCCTCAGAGACATGTCTGCTGGGGCCCCTGAGACATGTCTGCTGGGGCCTCTGAGACATGTCTGCTGGGGCCTCTAAGACATGTCTGCTGGGGCCTCTGAGACATGTCTGCTGGGGCCTCTAAGACATGTCTGCTGGGGCCTCTGAGACATGTCTGCTGGGGCCCATAAGACATGTCTGCTGGGGCCTCTGAGACATGTCTGCTGGGGCCTCTAAGACATGTCTGCTGGGGCCTCTGAGACATGTCTGCTGGGGCCTCTGAGACATGTCTGCTGGGGCCCATAAGACATGTCTGCTGGGGCCCATAAGACATGTCTGCTGGGGCCTCTAAGACATGTCTGCTGGGGCATATTCCCATATTGATCATGTGATGTTGTCCCATATTGTTACCTGTTACCATGGAGACTAGACTAGTGTCCATGACTGTCCCCATCTGTTCTCTTCAGCGGCTGCTCGTCAAGAACGTTCCCTTCAGGTTGTGTGTGTGATGTAAGTGTAAATAAAGGTTGTGTGAATGTGTGTCTCCCCCAGATCCTGATCGTCACGGCGACAGCGTTTGCCGGCGTGCTGCTGCTGAACTCCCAGCGGGACTACGCCGAGTGGCTGCTTCCGCTCGCCATCGTGTGTCTGTTCTCCTTCCTGGCGGCGCACTGCTTCCTGTCGGTGTTCGAGATCGTGGTGGACGTCCTGTTCCTCTGCTTTGCCGTCGACACCAAGTACAACGACGGCTCGCCGGGCAGCGAGTTCTTCATGGACAAAGCTCTCATGGTGACACGCAAACCTCCAGCTTATATGTACAGTATATAGATGTGTGTGTGTGTGTGTGTGTGTGTGTGTATAATATTATATATATTATATAATAACATATCTCCATATATATTATTATAAATAGGGTTAAACCCTTCCAGCCCCCCCTCTGCTTCCTAATCTGGACTCTTCCTGTTTGTGTGCAGGAGTTTGTGGAGAGCAGCCGGCGGTTGGGGCGAGCGGCGGAGCGGGGAAGGAGCCGCGTGAAGGAGGCGGCGGCGGGGGGGGCGGAGATGAAGCCCATGGTGAGTGACAGCAGCTGTGGCGTGGAGTCGGTGGGTGTGGGGCTGGACGGCGGCGGCGGGGAGTGGGAGGAGCTTCAGGAGTTCCAGGTGTACTACCTGCTGCTGGGCGTTGTGCTGGACTGGGCGCTGGCGCCGCCAGGCGACAGAGGGGGCTTGGTGCTGTGTCTTAGCGAGGACGTGGTGCTCTTCCTCTGCGTCTACCTGCCCACCTCCACGCTCTTCCTGTTCGGCAGCCTGCTGCACGCGCCAAGCCCCGCCCCTGGCACGCACAGCGCCCAATCAGCTGCTGCTGCCACCACAAGCTGACACGCAGAGACGCCTAACGCATGCTAACTGAAGCACAGAGACGCCTAACGCATGCTAACTGAAGCACAGAGACATCTAATGCATGCTAACTGAAGCACAGAGACACCTAACGCATGCTAACTGAAGCACAGAGACATCTAACGCATGCTAACTGAAGCACAGAGACATCTAACGCATGCTAACTGAAGCACAGAGAGTCCTAACGCATGCTAACTGAAGCACAGAGAGTCCTAACGCATGCTAACTGAAGCACAGAGACGCCTAACGCATGCTAACTGAAGCACAGAGACATCTAATGCATGCTAACTGAAGCACAGAGACACCTAACGCATGCTAACTGAAGCACAGAGACATCTAACGCATGCTAACTGAAGCACAGAGACATCTAACGCATGCTAACTGAAGCACAGAGAGTCCTAACGCATGCTAACTGAAGCACAGAGAGTCCTAACGCATGCTAACTGAAGCACAGAGACGCCTAACGCTTGCTAACTGAAGCACAGAGACACCTAATGCATGCTAACTGAAGCACAGAGACACCTAACGCATGCTAACTGAAGCACAGAGACACTCAACGCATGCTAACTGAAGCACAGAGACACCTAACGCATGCTAACTGAAGCACAGAGACACCTAACGCATGCTAACTGAAGCACAGAGACACCTAACGCATGCTAACTGAAGCATTACCCTTCATCATCATCATCATCACGCTGCTTCTTCCTCAACATCTGAAGCTGTTTGAGTTTGTTTATTTGTTATTTTAATTTTTTTAACTTTTGTATCTTTATATTCAAAACTATTTTAAAGTGTTTTTGTTTTGTCACCGCGGTGCTTTCAGGGACTCAGCAGATAATCAGAGAACTCAGGTTTGTGTTTACATATTTCAGATCTCTGCGTCTCTGTGAAACCTTAAATAAAATAATGTCAACATTCAGGTAGTCTGCTAGGTCCTTATTAAACAGTACAAGAAGTAGAAGATCCCGGAGGTCTTAAACTGGACTCCTTATTAAACAGTAGAAGAAGTAGAAGATCCCGGAGGTCTTAAACTGGACTCCTTATTAAACAGTAGAAGAAGTAGAAGATCCCGGAGGTCTTAAACTGGACTCCTTATTAAACAGTAGAAGAAGTAGAAGATCCCGGAGGTCTTAAACTGGACTCCTTATTAAACGGTAGAAGATCCCGGAGGTCTTAAACTGGACTCCTTATTAAACAGTTGAAGAAGTAGAAGGTCCCGGAGGTCTTGAGCTGGCCAATAGAAACCACAGCTGGCCAATTGGAACCAGAGCTGGCTTATAGGGACCAGAGCTGGCCAATAGGGACCAGAGCTGGCCAATAGGGACCAGAGCTGGCCAATAGGGACCAGAGCTGGCCAATAGGGACCAGACCTGGCCAATAGGGACCAGAGCTGGCCTATAGGGACCAGAGCTGGCCTATAGGGACCAGAGCTGGCCAATAAGAAGGCCATAATGCTTCACTCCCCCCCCCCCCTTCCCATCCTGCTGTATAATGCCCCCCCCCAAACCATTCTGTGTGTATGACCCTGTCTGAAGTAATGACCATGTGGGGTCGTCTGCTCTTTCCTGCAGGCTTCGGGGACAGGTACTGCTTGACCAGGACCCCCCCACCCTGGAACCCCCAGGACCCCCCCCCCTCCCACTCTGTACCCCTGCCAACCACCCACCTTGGACCCCCCCCAGGACCGCCCCCACCCCCCCTCCCTGGACCCCCCCCCAGGACCTACTACTGAGGGACTACTGAGACATTCCAGAAGTTTATTTTTACCAACGTGTAACATGTTTACCATAGTTTCTCTCCAGGGAAACGATATTTTAATAAAAACTCGTAACAAGGTAACGAAGCACTTTATATCTCGACGCCGCTGATGCTTTCAGCCTCTTTTATACAACAGAAACAACTCGGACTGGACGCCATGTTGGATCAAGACTCTGGGCACAGAGGATGTTTGATTTGATTGGGCGTTTTTGCCTCTGACAGAAGTGTGTGACAACATTATGGGATGGATCCCTACAGAGATGGACCTTTTAGTTAAAAAGAAAGATCCTTTTAGTTTAACATGAAACAGCCCCAACATCACCATCACCAAACCCACCAGACTCCATGTAAATAATAACTACTTTTAGCGTGTATAGAGCAGCATATCTCCACCAGACTCCATGTAAATAATCACTACTTTTAGCGTGTATAGAGCAGCATATCTCCACCAGACTCCATGTAAATAATCACCAGACTCCATGTAAATAATCACTACTTTTAGCATGTATAGAGCAGCATATCTCCACCAGACTCCATGTAAATAATCACTACTTTTAGCGTGTATAGAGCAGCATATCTCCACCAGACTCCATGTAAATAATCACTACTTTTAGCGTGTATAGAGCAGCATATCTCCACCAGACTCCATGTAAATAATCACTACTTTTAGTGTGTATAGAGCAGCATATCTCCACATGTAAATGGGTGAATTAAGAGTTTATTCCAACCAGACCAGAGTGGTGATTGTTGGAACAGTGGAAAGATGAACCAAGACGGATTCTGGTGGTTTTATTTAGTTTCTGTCCACTTTGAATTAAGTGTGTTTTAGGATGATAAAAGTAGTGATTATTTACATGGAGTCTGGTGGGTTTGGTGATGGTGATTTCAGGGCTGTGTCAGGATAAACAAAAACAAAGCTATTCAATATTCACTAGAAACTTTTTACATTTAACAAGCTGCAATCACAGAAGTTTTAAAATGACTCAATCGGAGTAGTTTTAGGGGAGTTAGTTTAATAACTAATCCATTAATCTCTGTTGGACTCAGACGTGTTTCTGATGATGAACGTTGTTCTGTGTGAAGTTTTATGAATAACGACGTTTCTTTCCTGAGATGTTCAGCTTTTGTGTTTGATGGTTTTTCGGTATCGGGCTTCAAAGTGATCATCAGCCAAAAAACTGAATCTGTCCGTGGGAATGTCCACAATTTACACAGAAAACGGTATTTTACTGGATGTACTGGCCCTTTAAGAAGGTAAATAATATAAGACTATAATCTGGAAGTCTCACGACTTCTGAGGGAGAAAAAATAACATTAGGAGCTATGATCACTTTGTGCAAAAAGTGCATTTAGTGGTTTGGTTTTCCACTTTAAAAGGAATTGTATTTTTCATATAGTATAGACTGGGCTGTAATCTGGCAGATACACGGTATGCACACCGGCAAACTAGTCGCGTTTCGGCTAAAAACTCTGTTATGAATGGGGAAAATGGCATTCACCAATCAGATAGATCCAATTTGGGGGAGGGGGGGGGGTACAATTATAATACTAACACCTTAACGAGCGTTATCTATTGGACCGGATAGCAACGCCGCTGAAACGCCTTCTGATGCTGAGAAAGAGACAGTAGAGGCAACCGCATGTTAAAGCTATGGAACACCTGGCAGGTAACGTTAGCCTAGCGTTAGCCTAGCGTTAGCTAGCAGCTGGAGGAGACATGTTAACGCTATGGAACACCTGGCAGGTAACGTTAGCCTAGCGTTAGCCTAGCGTTAGCTAGCAGCTGGAGGAGACATGTTAACGCTATGGAACACCTGGCAGGTAACGTTAGCCTAGCGTTAGCCTAGCGTTAGCTAGCAGCTGGAGGAGACATGTTAACGCTATGGAACACCTGGCAGGTAATGTTAGCCTAGCGTTAGCTAGCAACTGGAGGAGACATGTTAATGCTATGGAACACTTGGCAGCAGGTAACATTAGCCTAGCGTTAGCTAGCAGCTGGAGTAGACATGTTAACGCTATGGAACACCTGGCAGGTAATGTTAGCCTAGCGTTAGCCTAGCATTAGCTAGCAGCTGGAGGAGACATGTTAAAGCTATGGAACACCTGTCAGCAGGTAATGTTAGCCTGGCGTTAGCCTGAAGCTGGAGTAGACATGTTAAAGCAGTGGAACACCTGTCAGCAGGTAACGTTAGCCTAGCTTACTGGTGATATACAATATTATTATGAGTTATTATTAATTTTTTTTCAAATAATTTAAATTTAACCCTTTGGCCTTCGCAATAGCTGTTTTTTAAAAAAAAAGTATATGTATATATATTTATTATTATATATACTGGTAGTTAAAGTACTACTACTCTGGGCCGTTTCCTGGTGACAAGCATCAGTTTTTGGCGGGCGATCTCTTTTTGCGACCGTTCCACTTCCTGTCAGAAGAACTTCCTGCAGCACGGAGACAACCTGACAAGATGGACGCGTCGCCACAGCGACGCTCAGAGCATACTGACGCGTCGCCGCGGCAACGCTCTGAGCATGTTCACTAATTGCACTAAAGATGGCGTCAGTTTAAAGTAGCTGTAATGTATTCTAGATGAACAGTGTTTGTAGCTCAGATATTAACACACACACAAAAAGGTAAACAGACACACACGCACACAGGTTTACACACAGACACACACAAGTACACACACATAGGTACACACAGGTACATACTGTATACACAGACACACACATACACAGGTGTACACACACAGAGGTACATACACAGGTACACACACATACAGATACACATACACACAGGTACACACACATACACGTACACACACATACAGATACACACACAGGGACACACACTCACGTTAATGCTGATATATAATCATTTTGATATGAAACTGGTTAATCTGATGTAAGCATGAGTCTCAGAGGCTTCATTCACTACTGGTTGGTCTGCTGAGCCCCTCTGGGGGGGGCGCTGCGTGGTCACCATGGTAACTGTCCCGTGTAACACTAGTGGTCAGCTTTCCTCTTGAAGAAGCTTTTCTTTTCTTCTGGGTTTTTATATTTATCATTTCTTAAGTATATTTGTTTTGTAAGAAAAATAATAAAATGGAAAATTTGAATCTGTGTCTATCTTCTGTTGGAACAGCGCGACATTTCATTCAAAAAATCAATCAATATAACCCCCCAAACACCCCCAAAAACTTCCCATAATCGTCTCCCAAACACCCCCAAAAACTTCCCATAATCTCCCCCAAACACCCCCAAAAACTTCCCATAATCATCTCCCAAACACCCCCAAAAACTTCCCATAATCTCCCCCAAACACCCCCAAAAACTTCCCATAATCTCCCCCATACACCCCCAAAAACTTCCCATAATCTCCCCCATACACCCCCAAAAACTTCCCATAATCTCCCCATACACCCCCTAAAACATCCCATAATCTCCCCATACACCCCCAAAAACTTCCCATAATCTCCCCCATACACCCCCAAAAATTTCCCATAATCTCCCCATACACCCCCTAAAACATCCCATAATCTCCCCATACACCCCCTAAAACATCCCATAATCTCCCCATACACCCCCAAAAACTTCCCATAATCTCCCCATACACCCCCTAAAACATCCCATAATCTCCCCATACACCCCCAAAAACTTCCCATAATCTCCCCATACACCACCTAAAACATCCCATAATCTCCCCATACACCCCCAAAAACATCCCATAATCTCCCCATACACCCCCTAAAACATCCCATAATCTCCCCATACACCCCCTAAAACATCCCATAATCTCCCCATACACCCCCTAAAACATCACATAATCTCCCCATACACCCCCTAAAACATCCCATAATCTCCCCATACACCCCCTAAAACATCCCATAATCTCCCCATACACCCCCTAAAACATCCCATAATCTCCCCATACACCCCCTAAAACATCCCATAATCTCCCCATACACCCCCTAAAACATCACATAATCTCCCCATACACCCCCTAAAACATCACATAATCTCCCCATACACCCCCTAAAACATCCCATAATCTCCCCATACACCCCCTAAAACATCCCATAATCTCCCCATACACCCCCCAAAACATCCCATAATCTCCCCATACACCCCCTAAAATATCCCATAATCTCCCCATACACCCCCTAAAACATCCCATAATCTCCCCATACACCCCCTAAAACTTCCCATAATCTCCCCATACACCCCCAAAAACATCACATAATCTCCCCATACACCCCCTAAAACATCACATAATCTCCCCATACACCCCCTAAAACATCACATAATCTCCCCATACACCCCCTAAAACATCCCATAATCTCCTCATACACCCCCTAAAATAAGGGAAAAGTATGTTTTATTTTGAAAAGCTACAAAGGTATTTTAGCCAGCTCTTAGTTTGAAATCCAAGCGGATTGATGACTGGTTGAGCAGAGAGGAGTAGAACCGGCTCGAGGGACAAATCAGGAAGAGACAAGGATCCAGATCACACAGAAGAAGAAGACGAAGAAGAAGAGAAGAAGGAGAAGAAGACAACAACAACAACAACAACAACAACAATAAGATGTAATCAACAGGAACAGTAAACTACAAGTGAAGAAGAAGAAGAAAGACGTTTGTTTTATTCACAGCGAGGTCCAGGCCACGCCCTCCCCCCCCAGGAGACAGGTGAGGACACGCTCCGGGTGTGTGTGTATGTGTGTGTCTCTGTGTCTGTGTGTGTTTGTGTGTCTCTGTGTCTGTGTGTGTGTGTGTATATGTCTCTGTGTGTGTGTGTGTGTGTGTGTGTCTCTCTGTGTGTGTGTGTGTGTGTATGTCTGTGTGTGTGTGTGTGTGTGTATGTGTATGTCTGTGTGTGTGTGTGTGTATGTCTGTGTGTGTGTGTGTGTGTGTGTGTATGTGTATGTCTGTGTGTGTGTGTATGTCTGTGTGTGTGTGTGTGTGTGTGTATGTGTGTGTCTCTAAATCGTTTGGTTTTTTTAATGAAGTTTGGTGTAACATGGTTTTAAAGAAGTTACAGCAGATGACTCATCAGCACACACATACACACCCACAGAGACACACACACACACCAACACACAGAGACATACACACACACACCCACACACACACACACACACACACACACACACACACACACGACATACACACACACAGACACACACACACACAGACATACACACACACACACACACACACAGAGACATACACACACACACACACACACAACTTCCTGTCATTATGTCTCATTACTGCCGACATCACTTCCTGTCATTATGTCTCATTACTGCCGACATCACTTCCTGTCATTATGTCTCATTCCTGCCGACATCACTTCCTGTCCGTCTGCAGGTTGTGTGTTTTTATAACGAGAGAAACCAACCAATGGGTGCTGCCCACAGCGAGTCCTCTGCTAGCGTTAGCACCCAACAGGCTTCAGCAGGGTATTAACATGTTAATAACATGTTATTAACATGTTAATAACATGTTTTCAGCCTCTAAACATGTCATTAAAGTGCCCCCCCTCCCCCCCATGTGCAGTGATTCCTTCTGAGGGAACACACAAGCTCTGTTTCATTTCATCGACCCATAGTGATCATGTGATGTTGTCCCATAGTGATCATGTGATGTTGTCCCATATTGATCATGTGGTGTTGTCCCATATTGATCATGTGATGTTGTCCCATATTGATCATGTGGTGTTGTCCCATATTGATCATGTGATGTTGTCCCATATTGATCATGTGGTGTTGTCCCATAGTGATCATGTGGTGTTGTCCCATATTGATCATGTGGTGTTGTCCCATATTGATCATGTGATGTTGTCCCATATTGATCATGTGATGTTGTCCCATAGTGATCATGTGGTGTTGTCCCACAGTGATCATGTGATGTTGTCCCATAGTGATCATGTGATGTCCCATAGTGATCATGTGATGTTGTCCCATATTGATCATGGACAGACCTGATTGGTTAGGACTCAGACTGATTGATTATCTAATTAGTTGGATATTAATTCAATAGTCAGCAACTAATCCTTTCATATTTACCATAACAGAGTAATTTTAAAGTGCGTATTAGTACTTTTACTGCAGTATTCTGAATACTTCATGTCTTTACAGAGTCTTTCTCTCTTTTTTTAGAAGATGGATGGAAGCCGCCCGACAGGAAGTCCCAGCGCTGTCTCGCCTCGCACACTTCCTGTCGGCGCCGAGACACTTCAACCAGCTGACTGGATCTCGGCTTCAGAGGAGGAAGACGCCCGGAAGAGACATCAGAGTCCTGCAGAGATACAGGGTCCTGCAGAGCGACAACAAAGTCCTGCAGAGAGACGTCAGAGTCCTGCAGAGAGACAGAGTCCTGCAGAGAGACAGAGTCCTGCAGAGCGACATCAAAGTCCTGCAGAGAGACGTCAGACTCCTGCAGAGAGACATCATAGTCCTGCAGAGAGACATCCGAGTCCTGCAGAGAGACGACAGAGTCCTGCTGAGAGACAGAGTCCTGCAGAGAGACGTCAGAGTCCTGCAGAGAGACATCAAAGACCTGCAGAGAGATGTCAGAGTCCTGCAAAGAGACGTCAGAGTCTAAAACCAGATCCTCTTAGTCCAGATCCGACTTCTCCACTAAACCCGGATCCTCTTAGACCAGATCAGAAGAAACGCGGCGATGAACTTGAACAGAAACCTCTGGACTCTCCCCGGAAGTTTACACCGAGAAACAGCGGTAACTTTTCTGTGTTGTGTTAACAGCATACTGTATGTTAGCATGTTAGCATATGTTAGCGTATGTTAGCATGTTAGCATATGAAAGTAAGCATGTGTAAGCATATGTTGGCATGTTAGCGCAGGTTAGCATATGTTAGCATATGTTAGAATGTTGACATATGTTAGCTTGTTAGCATATTTTGTCTAGTTAGCATGTTAGCCTGTGTAAGCATATGTTCTCATGTTAGCGCAGGTTAGCATATGTTAGCATCTTAGCCTGCATTAGCATAATACTATAAGAATAGTATTTCTTTTTAGAACCCTTTTCCAGATAAATGGTTTGATGACCAGAACGATCTTTGTTTTACAGACCAAAAAACCGAAGAGGACCTCCCACCTCGTCCTCCCTTTAACCCTTCACCCCCCAACCATCAACCCCAGAAACCTCTAACTGCCAACCCTTCACCCCTCAATAAACAACAACAGAAAGATCTCAAGCTCCACTTCTCTGAGTCCAAAGACCAGCAGAACCAGCATTATCCTCCTCTAACTCAGAGGCTTCAGGACTCTCTCCTCAACACTGAGGCGGCTGCTCAGTCGTCTCCAAACGAAGTATTAACCCAGGTCCCCCCAGTCCAAGACCCGTGTGTGCAGGCTCTACTGGTCCAGGCCCCGCCAGTCCAGGCCTCGCCAGTCCAGGCCCCTCCCGTCCAGGCCCCTCTGGTCCAGGCCCAACTGGTCCAGGCCCCTCTGGTCCTGGCTCTGCCGGTCCAGGCTCCGCCAGTCAAGGCCCCGCCGGTCCACGCTCCACCAGTTCAAGCCTCGCTAGTCCAGGCCCCGCCAGTCCAGGCCCCGCCGGTCCAGGCCCCACCAGTCCAGGCTCCATCAGTCAAGGCCTTGCCAGTCCAGGC
This sequence comes from Etheostoma nigrum, assembly GCA_029931835.1. Classification (NCBI taxonomy): domain Eukaryota; kingdom Metazoa; phylum Chordata; class Actinopteri; order Perciformes; family Percidae; genus Etheostoma; species Etheostoma nigrum. Next base: position 337,863 of record CM057246.1, read on the forward strand.
CCCACCAGTCCAAGCCCCACCAGTCCAGGCTTCGCCAGTCCAGGCCCCACCAGTCCAGGCTCCGCCAGTGCAGGCCCCGCCAGTCCAGGCCCCACCAGTCCAGGCTCCGCCAGTACAGGCCCCGCCAGTCCAGGCCCCCCCAGTCCAGGCCCTGCCTCCCACACTTGAGGTGTATTGTGACCCCATGCGGCCGGGCCTTCTGCTTTCTACCAGAGGTGGGGGACTGGAGTTGGAGTTTTGAGGATTGTCTGTTTGTGTGTAGCATATTTTGGCCTTCACCCTCACCCTGCTTTTGTCTCCAGGTGAACCCAAACTGTGCGGTTTCCTGCAGAAGCAGGGCGGGCCCCTGAGGGCCTGGAAGCAGCGCTGGTTCACCTATGAGGAGAAGAAGAACCAGCTGTTCTACTACCACACACCGCAGGATGTGACGCCGCTGGGCCGCGTTCAGCTCTGCAGCGCCACCTTCACCTACCCCCTGCAGGCCGAGAAAGGCACCTTCCACATCAAGACCCCTGAACGCACCTTCATACTCAAGGTAGAACATGAACGCACCTTCTTACTCAAGGTAGAGCCTGAACGCACCTTAGTACTCAAGGTAGAGCCTGAACGCACCATGACATTATAGGTGGTTAAATGTGACATGTGACCCGTGACATCATACATGGTTAAATGTGACATGTGACCCATGACATCACGCTGCAGGCGGTGAGCCAGGAGCTGATGCTGTACTGGCTGCAGCAGCTGCAGGTTCGACGCTGGCAGCACCAGCAGACGTCCTCTTGTCTGGACCTGACCCACAACAACAACAACAACAACAGCAACAACTCTGCAGGTAACACACACCACACACCTCCTGTCTAGTTGACCTTTGATTTGAGTCCTTTAATGATTCTGTTTCCTGGTTGTGCAGATGACTTCCTGTTTCCTGTCAGCGCAGAGGACTTCCTGCCGGTGCTGGGTCTGGTGGGGGAGGGGGCGGCCAACGTCCCGTCTCAACGCTCGCCACTCGCCGACGTGTCGCTCAAACATCCGCTCATCCACATCCAGTGAGTCACACTACGTTTCCCATGAGCCTCTCTGGGAGTGGAGCGGCAGCTCAAACACTACATTTCCCATGATTCTCTCTGGGAGATAATATTATTATTATTATTATTATTATTATTATTATTATTATTATTATTATCCTTATTATTATTATGTTGTTTGTGCAGGAACTCGGTCCACAGTTTCCGTAAGCGCTCGTCTCAGGACTCTCTGAGTCAGAGCGTGTTTCATGTGGACGCTCCGCCCTGTACCCCCCCGAGGGCTGCCTCCAGCTCCACCTCAGGTACACCACCATGTTATCATATATATATACATACACACAACATGTAATCATATATACATCATAGATACAACATGTAATCATATATACATCATACATACAACATGTAATCATATATACATCATTCATACAACATGTAATCATATATACATCATACATACAACATGTAATCATATATACATCATACATACAACATGTAATCCTGATAATAGACACTTACAATAATAAAAACATTAATACAAGCACAACACATCTGTAGTGTCTGTCTCTCTGTCTATCTGTCTCACTCTCTCTCTGTCTGTCATTGGTATTGGCCCCGCCCCTTGCCCTTTCACTGGCAGCACCTCTGGACCCGCCCCCTGCCCTCTCACTGGCTGAGCCAGTAGGCCTGGTGTCCCTGACAAACGGCAGGGAGTCCCCCTCGCTGTTGGACAGCCTGAGCGGGAAGACAAAGTCTTTGTCGTCCACTATGACGATGTCGGCCAGGACGTCCCGTCTGCAGACGGAGAAGCAGATGCTGATGGAGGAAGTCAAAGCTCAGAAGGTAATTGACTAACACATAGGACGTGGACACTGACATATGTAGATGTAGACATATGTAGACATAGACATATGTAGATGTAGACATATGTAGAGATATGTAAAAATATGTAGGCATGTGTAGACATATGTAGAGGTATGTAGACATATGTAGACGTAGACATATGTAGAGATATGTAGACATATGTAGACATATGTAGAGGTATGTAGACATATGTAGACGTAGACATATGTAGAGATATGTAGACATATGTAGACATAAACATATGTAGAAATAGACATATGTAGACGTAGATATATGTAGACATATGTATACATATGTAGACGTAGACATATGTAGAGATATGTAGACATATGTAGACGTAGACATATGTAGACTTATGTAGACATATGTAGAGATATGTAGACATATGTAGACGTAGACATATGTAGACTTATGTAGACATATGTAGAGATATTTAGAGATATAAAGACATATGTAGAGAAATGTAGAGATATGTAGACATATGTAGACATATGTAGAGATATGTAGAGATATGTAGAGATACGTAGACATATGTAGAGCTATGTAGACATATGTAGAGATATGTAGACATATGTAGAGATATGTAGAGATATGTAGACATATGTAGAGATATGTAGACATATGTAGAGATAGACATATGTAGAGATATGTAGATATATGTAGAGATAGACATATGTAGACATATGTAGACATATGTAGAGATAGAGATATGTAGAGATATGTAGACATATGTAGAGATAGACATAATTGGACATATGTAGAGATACTCATTTCCATTCCATTGTGACCAGGAGCTGGTGTGGATCCTCCACCAAGCGTTGGAGGCGTCTCAGCTGGAGAAGCGATCGTGTGCCGAGTTCCTGGCGGCGGACGGCGAGCAGGAGCGTCTGGAGCTGCTGCGACACCGCGAGCGGCAGGTGGCCGACCTGCGCCGCCAGCTGGACGCCGCCAGGACGGAGGCGGACGCCGCCAGGACGAGTCTGGCTCAGAGAGACGCTCAGCTCGCCGAGCTGAAGGAAAACATCCGCACACTCACGGAAAAAAACAATGCCAAGCAGCAGGTAATGGGTGAATACTCGATTCTGTTTGGCTGCAGGGTGATGTAGGTCTGTTACCATTGGTTATGGTCTGGGTGAATACTCAATTCTGATTGGCTGCAGGGGGATGTCGGACACTTCCTAAAGGAGTCAACTGCGGCTGATTTCTGAGGACTATGGTTACCTGGTCCTCAGATCTCTGCAGGGTAAATCCAGACAGCTAGCTAGACTATCGCTCCAATCTGAGGACTATGGTGACCTGGTCCTCAGATCTCTGCAGGGTACATCCAGACAGCTAGCTAGACTATCTGTCAAATCAGAGTCTCTGTTGACGACTAAAACTACTTCTGAACGTACACGTTCCACCAAAACAATTTCCTTCCTGAGACTATTTAGCAGCGGCACCGTGGCTCCGTCTGGAGCTTAGCCCCGCCCAAGATGATTCTGATTGGTCTAAAGAAATGTTGTTCTCCTATCCAGGATGCTGTGTGGACTAGCCAGACTTTCCTTTGCAGAGCTGTGGAGGAAGGTCTGGAAGACAGGTTATAATAATGTGTGGTTTCCTGTCAGGTGATCATAAAGCTGTCGGATCAGGTGACCATGTCTTCCGGCGGCGGCGGTGGCGTGGACTCTCAGACCTTCAGACAGCTTCAGCAGGAGATCGAGAACCTGAAGGTGAAATGTTTCTTCATCTTAATATTAAATCTATATATAATAAACATAGGTTCAGCATGTTCTCCGCCCTCTAACGGGCTTCGCTATTGGTTTTCCTTCTCGAGCACTCACTGACCAATCAGGGGGTAGTACCCTCTCTCCAGGCTCCCGCCAGGCTCCCTCTAGACTCACTCCAGGATCCCTTAAGACTCCCTCCAGGACCCCTCCAGGAGAGTGAACAAAGGTTTTTAGCCAATAGTGAAGCCTGTTAGAGGGTGGAGCACATACAAAATAGACATAGTAGTTACCTGGATGTAACTCTAGTTCTATGAGTATGTTACCTGGATGTAACTCCAGTTCTATGAGTATGTTACCTGGATGTAACTCCAGTTCTATGAGTATGTTACCTGGAGGTAATTCCCGTTCTATGATTCAATTCAATTCAATTCAATTTTATTTATAGTATCAATTCATAACAAGCATTATCTCGAGACACTTTACAGATAAAGTAAGTCTAGACCACACTCCAGAATTTACAAGGAGTTCTAGTAGTTCCCTCCAGAGCAAGCAACAGTGCAACAGTGGCGAGGAAAAACTTCCTTTTAGGCAGAAACCTCGGACAGACCCAGACCCAGGCCCAGACCCAGGCTCTTGGTAGGCGGTGTCTGACGACCGGTTGGGGTTACAATGGAGAGTGGCAATAACAGTCACAAAAAATAGTAATTTGTAGTAGTTCTTTGTAGTAGTTCATGGCATAGCAGGGCACTGTGCGGCGTTACAAGGCACAGCAGGACATAGCAGGGCACAGCAGGGCATAGCAGGATGTAGCAGGGCATCGCAGGACATGTAGCGGGACCATGGCGACAGCTGCAACCATGATTTTGGTGCCTCCCTGATCCGAGGAAACATGCTGGGGGAAAAGGAACATAAGGACTCCGGGGAATGACTCCCCGGAGCTAGGTTAGTAACAAGCATTTCTGGGACACACATAAATGATGCACATAAATGGAAAGATAGAAAGATAGAGGAGAGAGGAGCTCAAGATGGCGCCTTTGTTTGGCATAGCCGTTGCTGCGTCCCATTTATGTCGTTTTTATTTGTTTGTGTATGTCTCTTTTATAGTCACATTAACCCTGCCTTTAAACCACTGCGTTACCGCTGTTCTTACATACGATCGTGTCACCCTGATGAACATTGGAGTGTATATGGAAGGACTTAGTAACAGCTGGGAGAGCTACAGTCAAACTTTTCCACCCCCGCTGGTGTGTGTACACAAGCCGATTTGATTGCCGATTTCGGGGTTGTGGAAATCCAAAAAAGAGGCGAAGAAAAAGGGGTTGCAGAGCTGGCGTTCGGGTCGCGATGAGGCTGTCTTCGGCGATGGGGGTGCCCGGGCTTCTCTGCGGGCGGCGGCCGCGGTGGCTGCTGCCGGTTTTTCCTCGGGATATAAGTGCCGGGGGCGCTCTGTCGCAGGGTTGCCTTCAACTCGCCCTGCCCGCTGGACGGGATCCCCTTTGGTCACTATGGGGCGGCGGTGGACCTGCAGTCGGGAAACTGCAGCTTGTGTCTGACCTGCCTGACCAGCGATTGGCCCCACGACACCGTTGGAAATCACGTGTCTGTACTAGGTGTTTGCGCCCACTACAACCTGCTGTCAAGGAGACCGGTCTGCCATCCTCGCTCCGTTTAGCGCTGCTAAATGCTCGCTCCATCAGAAACAAGGCGCATGCCATCAATGATCTTATCTTCACGGAAAAGATGGATTTTATGTTCCTCACAGAAACATGGCAAAAGGATAAGGAAGCCGTACACTTAAATGAGCTCTGCCCTGCAGGTTGCTCAGTGATTGGGACACCTCGAACGGTTCGCCGAGGTGGCGGCCTTGCTGTTGTGTACCGAGACAGTTTCTTATGCAGGGGAATCCACTGTGAAACATTTTCTTCTTTTGAGTCACAGATGATTAAGGTCGGTTCTGTTAACATATTTTATTGTGTGTTAATTTACCGTCCTCCTGGCCCTGCAGGTATCTTCCTTACTGATTTTACTGATTTACTAACCTCTATAATCAAGCTGGAGAAAGTTTTAATTATTGGAGATTTTAATCTTCATATTGATGATATGTCATGTATTGCAGCTACAGACCTCATATCTATCACTTTTAACTTTACGCAATATGTCTCAGGTCCTACTCACTTAAAGGGCCACACCCTGGACCTTGTTTTCTCATTAGGTCTTGAGATAGTAAATGTGAGTGTGAAGGATGTCCATGTGAGTGACCATAGTTGTGTTTTCTTTAACTTAAATTTACCACGGGACCCCCCGCCTCTGAGAATTAAGGCTCAGAGGAGAGTTTTTAACCAGGATGTTGCTGGGAAGTTTTCTATCTTGTTTGATCCATGCCAGCTAAGAGGTTGTAGTGATGTAAATGTGTGTATGGAGTCTTTTAACAGCCAATGTTTAACAATTTTAGATGAAGTGGCGCCTATGAAATCAAACATTGTGTCTGTTAAAAAGCCCTGCCCGTGGATTAATTCATCTATTCAGAGCCTTAGAAGTAAACGTCGGAAAATAGAGCGCTTATGGAAAACAACTAAACTCGAAGTCCACAGGCTCTATCTCAGGGAATTAACTGTTTCTCTAAATGAACTCCTGAAGAATGCTAGAACTAACTACTTCTCGCAACTAATATCGTCCAACAAGAAAAACCCCAAATTCTTGTTTGATTCTATTAACTCTATTGTTTCTCCATCTGTTCCTCAAATCGCGGTGCTCTCTCTGTCGAATAGTAATGTATTCCTTTACTTCTTTGTTGGAAAAATTAAGGATATCAGAGCTAGCATTTCATTACCTCCCGCGTACAAGGCCTGTACATTGGCTCTTTCCTATCCGTGTTTTTCTTTTAAACTTGTGTCATTATTCGATGTTACTACTCTATTAGATAAGCTGAAGCCCTCTTATGGCCAGAGTGATGTTCTCCCGACTATGCTGTTCAAGCAGGTTTTTGATAGTATTGGCCCCTGTGTTGTAGAAATAATTAATACTTCTCTTTTAACTGGGGTGGTTCCAGACTTTTTCAAACATGCGATTGTTGAACCTGTTCTTAAAAAGCCTAGTTTAGATCCATTGCAACCCTCGAATTATAGACCTATATCTAAACTCCCATTCATGGCAAAGATTCTAGAGAAAGTGGTTGCAGAGCAGCTTACTTCTTTCTTAGAGATAAATGATATTTTTGATAAATATCAATCAGGTTTCCGTAAAAAACATTCAACAGAAACTGCACTGGTGAAAGTTTCAAGCGATATTTTGATGTCTGCTGATTCTGGGAAGCATACAGTGCAGGGCCGGCCTGTGGCTTAGGCAGTATAGGCAAATGCTAAGGGCGCAAACCGCCAGGGGGCGCCCGGCCTGTGCTGTACCTATTACCGTACGTTCACACCGCCACCGACTTGAGCGTCTAAAGATACCGGAAGTCATTCATTTTCAATGGAAGCCGGCTTCTGTCAGCTGCAAGGAGCGGCAAATCTGTCGGCGTCACGTTTTGGGCGTTTTGAGCGTCAATCTGAAAGTTGAAATTTTTCAACTTTATGGTAATGAGCTATGACGCGGTTCAGCGGCAAGCAGCGGCTAACGCCAGACGCCAATCGGAATATAGAAGTCCTTCACGCTGACTGATTCCGGAGAAACATACGATGTAATCTTTTCGTTCTTACCAAAACATTTGTTCCGAGGGCAATGGAGGATCAGCTCATCCTCGCCGTTGCTGGGTTTCCTATCATTTATGATATGACGTTGTTTGCGTATAGCGACCAGTTAAAAAAAACGAGGCATGGGATAAAGTATAGCCGAGATAGTCGGTGTGTCCGGTGAGTTGATGATTCCTAATCTTTTTAACGAGGGAAATGAGCAGTGCGCCGTAGCATGGTAGTCTTCCTTGCTTGATGTGAATGGTACAATCTGTTTTGCAGATCATTTTACCCTTATTAAATGCGCAAATGCGATGATCCATAATTATCCAATGATACACATAGAGGACAAGCGCGAAATATTTACGAAAGCGTTTTGCTCACAACACCGATTTGACCAATAGCGCTATACGAACGCCGCCACGTCAGAGCGGCCAAAGCGTCTGAAAGCTTCAGCGTACTTTTTGACAAGCGTCCTTGGTGGGGCGGCCAGAGCTTTTTCAGCTCAAGTCGGTGGCGGTGTGTACGTACAGTAACGTCACCTTAATTAAAAAAAAAATAAGCCCGACTTCTTTTACCTGCATCTAAATCTCATAATGTCAAAGCATCCTAAACTGGTGCCCAGGGGAGGAAAAAAAGAAAAGAAGAGGAGGAAAAACGTGACAAAGACAGAGGTAATGTTACAGTAAAGGTGATGATAATAATATTATTTTGCTGTTGCAGAACAATGATCGATAATAGCATTAGCCGTTAGCATGACATAGTTGGCTAATCAATAAATAGCGAGCGCTATCTGTTAGTTTTAACATCAGTTAATGTTATGGAAGGGCCCAGTTGTTGGAAAATAGTGATTTAAATGCCCCCCCTCTTGCCATCCTCAGGCAAACGTGTATATATTAGATTTATTAAGCAGATATTATAATGTTAATTGCATTGACATGGTTATTTTACCTTTTCCCAGGTGGTAATAGTCGTTCAAAATACTATTAATTTTTCTTACGTATAAGCCTAGCTATTAGCTGTGTTATAGCTCATATTATCTTAAGTGTGTTCATCATGTTAAACTATGTTAGTGTTAAAGTGTACATCATTAATGTTACAGCAAAGTTAGCATTCCCACATGCTATAGTATATTATTCTGCAGTTTACCGATCCATTGCATTATTCTAATTAGCATTTCACTGTAATAACAACATCATTACAGTAATAATTTTTGTAATCCAAAATTTATATTGTATATTATAAACAATAGTGTACATCATGCATGCATCTCTTTTTTGTTTATATTATTTAATTTAATTTGACTTCATTCTTGAAATAATGTGTTTATTATTAGACTGGGGTCACATATTCCTCTTCTGTCTTCAGATGCACTGCTGAGGTTTCTCAGTCAAACCCCTGCAAATCATCTCACCTCAGCAGCACAACCCAGCACTGAAGAAGCAGCATCAAGTGCCCCTCCTTTTGAAGTAATTCAAGTTAAGGCAGACTAAAATAACCAGAAGAGCTATTCATAAGATCATATTTTCATGTTTTTTTTTAAATGCTTGTATTTTTTGTGCCTACTCATTTCTTTGATTTCTTACTTTGCACAGTGCCATATTTATATTGTATTTAATTTAATGTCACCTGTTTACACTTTTTTGGGAGTATTTAAATGTAATACTTTCTATAGGTTATTTATATTGTATTTACGTTAATGTCACTTGTTTAAACTTTTTTGGTAGTATTTTAATTTAATACTTTATATAAGCTATTTATATTGTATTTCAGATATTGAGTTCATTTGTTTTGTTTCTTTAATTATTTTTAAGTTTTTTTAATGTGAATATTGTTTTATGTAAATAAAAAATGTCCAAGACAAAGCTTTTTAGTTTCTTGTGAGTATATGTACACTAGCAGACATAACAAGTACTGTACAGGGGGGCGCCACCTAAAATCTTGCCTAGGGCACCAAATTGTTTAGGGCCGGGCCTGATACAGTGTTAGTTTTGTTGGACCTTACATCTGCCTTTGTTGATCACAATATTATGCTTAATAAACTTCAAGCTCTATTAGGGATATCTGGATTAGCTCTGAAATGGTTTTCATCTTACCTTACTGGTAGAAGTTTTAGTGTCTATATAAATCAGAACATGTCAGATACTGCAGGTTTATCGAGTGGTGTTCCTCAGGGTTCTGTCCTGGGACCGATTCTTTTCCTTCTTTATATATTCCCTCTAGGACAGATAATAAGCCAGTTTCAGGATGTCTCTTATCACTTGTATGCAGATGACATTCAGTTATACTGTTCCTTTAAGCCTACTGAGTTATTTAAACTGTCATCTTTAATGAATTGTCTGAGTAGGATCAAGCAGTGGCTAAATGACAACTTTTTAATGTTGAACTCAGCCAAGACTGAAACTTTAATTATTGCTCCGGAGCAGAGCATCCCTCAGATTAAGAAACACATTGGTGACTTGGGTTCGTCTGTTCAGCCCAGTCTCAGGAGCTTAGGTGTTGTTTTTGATGCGGCCATGTCTCTGGAGAAACACTCGAAACAACTTATTAAAAACTGTTTCTTTCAATTAAGGAACATTTCAAAGATAAGAGCTCTGGTGTCAAAAGCCGAGTTGGAGATGATTATTCATGCTTTTATCTCGTCTCGCTTAGACTATTGTAATAGTCTTTTTATTTGCCTTAATAAGAAGGATCTTTGTCGTCTCCAGACTGTCCAAAATTCTGCTGCTAGGCTTTTAACCCACACGAGTAAAAGGGCACATATTACTCCAGTTTTAGCTTCACTTCATTGGTTACCAGTGATATTTAGAATGCACTTCAAAATCTTGGTCCTAACTTTTAGAGCCCTACAAGGACAGGCACCGCCATACATTTCTGACCTGATACAGCTGCGTACATCCTCACGTAGTCTGAGATCAACAGGCCAGAGACTATTAGTTGTCCCCCTTACACATTTTAAAACTAGGGGGGACCGTTCATTTCAAGTTGTTGCTCCTAGGTTGTGGAACGCTTTGCCTCCTTCCATGCGCTGTTTAGATTGTGTGGAAAATTTTAAAACTCAGTTGAAAACTCTGCTTTTTAAAGATGCTTTTAACTAGATTATAGGGTGTTTAGGCTGGTTTTATGTGTTTGTGTTATTCTTTTGTTTCTTTTTGTGATGTATTGTATGTATTAGAGTTGTTAATGCTTTCTTTTGTTGTGAAGCACTTTGTGATCTTTATCTGAGAAAAGTGCTATACAAATAAATTTTTTTTTACTTACAGTGTGTCAAAGGAAGTCCCCCAGCTGTCTAAAACTATTACAGCATAACTAAGAGAGACAGGGTAAAGAGAGGAGCCTGGCCAGGCTAGAACTCTCCCCAACCGGATCCCATCCCTCTGTCTAGAGGAGATGGGAAGAGAGAAAGAGATCCATCTCTCTGTCTAGAGGAGATGGGAAGAGAGAGAGAAAGATCCCATCCCTCTGTCTAGAGGAGGTGGGAAGGGAGAGAGAGAGAGAGAGAGAGGGAGAGAGAGATCCATCCCTCTGTCTAAAGGAGATGGGAAGGGAGAGAGAGAGAGAGATATCCATCCCTCTGTCTAGAGGAGGTGGATGGGAGAGAGAGAGAGATCCATCCCTCTGTCTAGAGGAGGTGGATGAGAGAGAGAGAGAGAGAGATATCCATCCCTCTGTCTAGAGGAGGTGGATGAGCGAGAGAGAGAGATCCATCCCTCTGTCTAGAAGAGGTGGATGAGAGAGAGAGATTTCCATCCCTCTGTCTAGAGGAGGTGGATGAGAGAGAGAGAGAGAGATCCATCCCTCTGTCTAGAGGAGGTGGATGAGAGAGAGAGAGAGATCCATCCCTCTGTCTAGAGGAGGTGGATGAGAGAGAGAGAGAGAGAGAGAGATCCCTCCCTCTGTCTAGAGGAGGTGGATATGAGAGAGAGAGAGATCCATCCCTCTGTCTAGAGGAGGTGGATGAGAGAGAGAGATCCATCCCCCTGTCCAGAGGAGGTGGACGAGTGAGAGAGAGAGATCCATCCCTCTGTCTAGAATAGGTGGATATGAGAGAGAGAGAAATAATTCAATTTTATTTATATAGTGCTTAATCACAACAACAGTTATCTCTTTGCCTATAGCAGCATATCTAACTATAAGCTTTGTCAAAGAGGAAAGTCTTAAGTCTACTCTTAAATGTGGAGACGGTGTCTGCCTCCTGAACCCAAACTGGAACCTGGTTCCACAGGAGAGGAGCCTGATAGCTGAACGCTCTGGTCCCTGGACCCAGACTGGAACCTGGTTCCACAGGAGAGGAGCCTGATAGCTGAACGCTATGCAATATTACATAGGTGAAAAAAGGCGGTCCTTGAAATTTGCTTTATGTGAGAATTAAAGGACACGTCCTGATCAAAGATAACTCCAAGATTCCTCACAGTAGTGCGTATGATGCCTATGAGTATGTTACCTGGAGGTAACTCCAGTTCTATGAGTATGTTACCTGGATGTAACTCTAGTAGGCCCTATGTGTAGGTATGTTTAGGTACTGGGGCTTTATAAGGGGCGGGTGCCTACCCTCTGATTGGGCGGGAAGTGCAGAAATCTTTTTCAGGGTGCCACAGCGGAGCCTCGAGAATGTAAACCACATGATCATAGAACTATTTTCTGTTGTAGTTCTTCAGGTAATTTTTAATATATTTCTTTTGTAGTTCTTTAGGATGATCTTTATGATGATGATATGATATTAATTAATAATATTCCTCCAGGATGATATCGAGGCGTATAAGACTCAGAACCAGTTCCTGAACTCTGAGATCTTCCAGCTGACCCGACTCTGGAGAACCAGCTCAGAGCAGCAAAGGAGTCTGATGGTGAAGGTGGGTCTATGGGGGAGGCTTAGAAATACCAGAACCCCTTTGAGACACTATATTATATGTGTGTCCCTCTGATTTGCTGTGTGCCACTCTGATTGGCTGTGTGTCCCTCTGATTGGCTGTGTGTGTGTCCCTCTGATTGGCTGTGTGTCCCTCTGATTGGCTCCCCCTCTGATTGGCTGCAGTGTTCCTACCTGGAGGCCAGTACCTGCCAGGTGGAGAGCCATTACCTGGGCGTCCTGCGGCAGCTGCAGGAGATCAAACCTCTGGATGCGGCCCAGCGGGGGGCTGTCCAGAATCTGATCGAGGACGCTCTGAAAAGCAAGTTGAAGACCGCCGTCAGGCTCACCGTGGCAAGGTAACCATGGTGATCTGATGTCACACGGGGAGCTCCGATATCACACGGGGAGTTCTGATGTCTTTTTCAACATTATTGATGCTTTTTTGACAATTGTGTTGCTTTTATTATTATTATTTTAACGCTAACGGCATCAAAAAGGACATTTGAAAATTAAAAAAACACAGTCTTATGTTATTAACACAGAGACGTACGTCTCCACGGAGACTCACTTGTCTGTTCTGGTCGGGTCGGGTCGGATCGGGTCGGGTTGGATCGGGTCGGGTCTGGTCTGGTCTGGCCTGATCTGGTCGGGTCTGGTCTGGTTGAGTCTGACAGGTTAATTGGTTGTTGTCCTCAGAGACTACGATGAGTACGGATTTAAGATCGTCCCTGATTACGAGGTGGAGGACATGAAGCTGCTGGCGAAGATCCAGGACCTGGAGATCCGGTCTCACAACCTGCTGCACCAGGTACGAACCAACCTGGTCTAACTCTACATCCTGTGTGTAACAGGAAGTGTCAGTGTGTAACAGGAAGTGTCAGTGTGTAACAGGAAGTGTGTGTGTGTTACAGGAAGTGTCAGTGTGTAACAGGAAGTGTCAGTGTGTAACAGGAAGTGTCAGTGTGTAACAGGAAGTGTGTAATCATGTGTGTGTTCCCTGCAGGATGGTGGGGAACGCCACCTGGTGGGCCGCTGGGCCCAGTTCCTGGCAGGCCGGTCTGAGGACGACCTCCGCCCGTCCCCGGAGCTGAAGGCTCTGCTGCGGGGAGGCGTACCCCCAGAGTACCGGCCCCGGGTCTGGCGCTGGCTGGTCCGTACCAGAACCAGGACCCTCAGAGACCGGCACCCACAGCGCTACGAGCAGGTAAACAGGAAGTCCCCATGGACCCCTGTTTCCTGGTGAACGTCTTGTGTTTTCTCCTTAACTTCTCCAGGACATGAACACCTGTTTCCTGGTGAAAGTCTTGTGTTTTCTCCTTAACTTCTCCAGGACATCAACACCTGTTTCCAGGTGAAAGTCTTGTGTTTTCTCCTTAACTTCTCCAGGACATCAACACCTGTTTCCTGGTGAAAGTCTTGTGTTTTCTCCTTAACTTCTCCAGGACATCAACACCTGTTTCCTGGTGAAAGTCT
>CM057246.1:361453-371453 GCA_029931835.1 Etheostoma nigrum
AACATACAGGCTAACAGGCTAGCATACAGGCTAACACTGCAGATTTGATTCCAGCAACTGTAATCTGATTACATTCCTCCCTCTCTCAGCGTCGTCTTGGCGACGCAGCAAAGAAAGCCATCGGGAAGTTAACAACGAGGACGGTGAAGAAAGGAGACAAGGTACTTTAAATAACTTTATTTACACTGTCAGATCCTAACAGATAACTTTATTTACTGGCTCTCTGTGTGTGTGTGTGTGTGTGTGTGTGTGTGTGTCTGTGTGTGGGGTGTGTGTGTGTGTGTGGGGGTGGGGGGGGGGTGTGCGTGTGTGTGTTCCAGGAGACAGATCCAGACTTTAACCACTGTGCTGTGTGTATTGAAGCGTACCAGCTGAACGACGTGGTCCGCATCCTGCCCTGCAAGTGAGTAACCCCCCCTCCGCCTGCTCCTCTTTATTTAGGCTCCACTATCCACTACAACCCTGTCCCAGCTGCCTCCCTCCACTACACACCCCAGCACCCTGTCCCAGTCCCAGATGCCCCCCCTCCACTACACACCCCAGCACCCTGTCCCAGTCCCAGATGCCCCCCCTCCACTACACACCCCAGCACCCTGTCCCAGTCCCAGATGCCCCCCCTCCACTACACAACCCCGCACCCTGTCCCAGTCCAAGATGCCCCCCCTCCACTACACACCCCAGCACCCTGTCCCAGTCCCAGCTGCCCCCTCTCCACTACACAATTATACTTCATATGAAGTTATATATTATATATACACTGCTGGGGGGGGCAGCTGGGACATGGGCAGACTCTGGTCTGCTGGGGTAGCAGACCAGAGTCTGCCCATGTCCCAGTCCCAGCTGCCCCCCCAGCAGTGTATATACAGTGAGGAAAATAAGTATTTGAACACGCTGCTATTTTTCAAGTTCTCCCACTTAGAAATCATGGAGGGGTCTGAAATTGTCATTGTAGGTGCATGTCCACTGTGAGAGACATAATCTAAAAAAAACATCCAGAAATCACAATGTATGATTTTTTAACTATTTATTTGTATGATACAGCTGTAAATAAGTTTTTGAACACCTGTCTATCAGCTAGAATTCTGACCCTCAAAGACCTGTTAGTCTGCCTTCAAAATGTCCACCTCCACTCCATTTATTATCCTAAATTAGATGCACCTGTTTGAGGTCGTTAGCTGCATAAAGACACTTGTCCACCCCATACAATCAGTAAGAATCCTCGTCACCTCGTGGGGTCTCAGTGATCCTAAGAAAGGTGAGAAATCAGCCCAGAACTACACGGGAGGAGCTGGTCCATGACCTGAAAAGAGCTGGGACCACCGTTTCCAAGGTTACTGTTGGTAATACACTAAGACGTCATGGTTTGAAATCATGCATGGCACGGAAGGTTCCCCTGCTTAAACCAGCACATGTCAAGGCCCGTCTTAAGTTTGCCAATGACCATTTGGATGATCCAGAGGAGTCATGGGAGAAAGTCATGTGGTCAGATGAGACCAAAATAGAACTTTTTGGTCATAATTCCACTAACCGTGTTTGGAGGAAGAAGAATGATGAGGACCATCCCAAGAACACCATCCCTACTGTGAAGCATGGGGGGGTAGCATCATGCTTTGGGGGTGTTTTTCTGCACATGGGACAGGGCGACTGCACTGTATTAAGGAGAGGAGGACCGGGGCCATGTATTGGGAGATTTTGGGGAACAACCTCCTTCCCTCAGTTAGAGCATTGAAGATGGGTCGAGGCTGGGTCTTCCAACATGACAATGACCCGAAGCACACAGCCAGGAGAACCAAGGAGGGGCTCTGGAAGAAGCAGATCAAGGTTCTGGGGGGGCCTAGCCAGTCTCCAGACCTAAACCCAATAGAGAATCTTTGGAGGGAGCTCAAACTCCGTGTTTCTCAGCGACAGCCCAGAAACCTGACTGATCTAGAGAAGATCTGTGTGGAGGAGTGGGCCAAAATCCCTTCTGCAGTGTGTCAAACCTGGTGAAGAACTACAGGAAACGTTTGACCTCTGGAACTGCAAACAAAGGCTACTGTACCAAATATTAACATTGATTTTCTCAGGTGTTCAAATACTTATTGTCCTCACTGTATAATATATAACTTCATATGAAGTATAATTTTAATAAAGTCCTGATTTTTAATGTTTGTGTGTGTGTGTGTGTGTGTGTGCTCTGTCTTTGTGTGTGTGTGTGTGTGTATGTGTGTGTGTGTCTCTGTCTCTGTGTGTGTGTCTCTGTGTGTGTGTCTGTGTGTGTGTGTGTGTGTGTGTGTGTGTGTGTGTGTGTGTGTGTGTGCGCGTGTGTGTCCCAGACATGTCTTCCATAAGGTGTGTGTGGACCCCTGGCTGAACGAGCACTGCACCTGTCCGATGTGTAAACTCAACATCCTGAAAGCTCTCGGCATCGTGGTGAGTCTCCACCAATCAGAAGGCTCCGTCAGGGCTCTATTACAACAACCATACATGTTGTTATAATAGATGTTATTATAGATGTTGTTATAATACATGGTATAATACATGTTGTTATAATAGATGTTATTATAGATGTTGTTATAATACATGGTATAATACATGTTGTTATAATAGATGTTATTATAGATGTTGTTATAATACATGGTATAATACATGTTGTTATTATAGATGTTATTATAGATGTTGTTATAATACATGGTATAATACATGTTGTTATAATAGATGTTATTATAATACATGGTGTAATACATGTTTTTATAACAGTTGTCGTTATAATAGATGCCACCCCTGGGTGCTAACAGCCGCTGTGTGTGTCCCCCCAGACCAGTGTCCCCTGTGTAGACAGTGTGGTGTTGGACGTGGAGCGTCTGGGCGTCAGTCCGGCGTCCGGCAGCCATAGGGCGCCGCCGGGCGACAGCAGCCAGCCGTCCATCAGCCTGGAGCCACTCAGCCCCCCCCACCCCGAGGCCCCGCCCAGAACTCCTGCTGACATCACCATCGCCTTGACCAGTAAGCTGTAATGTAACCTTACAGGACACCAGACTCGATGTAAATAATCACTACTTTTACCATAGTAGAACATACTTCATTCACAGTGGACAGAAGAAAACTAAATAAAACTACCAAAAGACATGGAGTTTGGTGGAGACATGCTGCTCTATACATGCTAAAAGTAGTGATTATTTACATGGAGTCTGGTGGAGACATGCTGCTCTATACATGCTAAAAGTAGTGATTATTTACATGGAGTCTGGTGGAGATATGCTGCTCTATACATGCTAAAAGTAGTGATTATTTACATGGAGTCTGGTGGAGATATGCTGCTCTATACACGCTAAAAGTAGTGATTATTTACATGGAGTCTGGTGGAGATATGCTGCTCTATACACGCTAAAAGTAGTGATTATTTACATGGAGTCTGGTGGAGATATGCTGCTCTATACATGCTAAAAGTAGTGATTATTTACATGGAGTCTGGTGGAGATATGCTGCTCTATACACGCTAAAAGTAGTGATTATTTACATGGAGTCTGGTGGTGATATGCTGCTCTATACACGCTAAAAGTAGTGATTATTTACATGGAGTCTGGTGGAGATATGCTTCTCTATACACGCTAAAAGTAGTGATTATTTACATGGAGTCTGGTGGAGATATGCTGCTCTATACACGCTAAAAGTAGTGATTATTTACATGTAGTCTGGTGGGTTATGATTGATATCTGATGATATATTGTGTTTCCAGGCGGCCACTTCTTCAGCAGGAACTCTTCGTCCCCCCGCTCCCTGGTCTGTGAGATGGAGCTGCCGGACATCGAGGCTGAGGTTGGTCGCTACGACGACAACAAGTCCTGAGAGGGGTCGCCATGGTTCCCACCCCCCTCCCCCACACCATGGACGGACAATATTTTGTTGTTGGGGGGTGATAACAACAGGACAAACCTTTAAAAATCATTTAATCTTCAGGCTGGTCTGGGTCTGGATCTGGTTCTGGGTCTTGATCTGGATTTGGATCTGGGTCTTGATCTGTGGGACTCTCGCCTTTTTTAAACTTTCTTTGAAGTTTTTGTCTGATTTCTTTTGAACATTATCTTGTTTCCTGAAGAAAGAAAACGTGGAGGAACCGTAGCTGTCGATCAGAGCCTGAAGTGTTTCTGAGAACTGAGTCCAGATCGATCTCCGGCCCAGGAACCAGAACCAGAACTATATTCCTCTACTAGACCCGGAAGTTCTGGTTCTGCTGGGAACATCCTGGAAGCCCTAACCCTGGTGAAGACGTTCTCTGGAGCCAGCTGTAGATGACCCTGATGGCCCTGAAGGCATCAGGACTTTAACAGACCCTTGTCTTTCTGCAGACCGGAACCAGAACCAAAGAAAGACCTGAACCCGGTGTAACAGTGTTAGTTCCCCTGTAGCCTCAACACGTCTCTCTGCAGAGCTCGGAGACGTTTTAAAGATTTAAAGGAGCAGTCCCACATTTCAGAGACACACAGAGCTGCTAACTGATGCTAGCTGCTGCTAACTGATACTAGCTGATGCTAACTAATGCTAGCTGGTGAGATATGCTAGTTCCTGCTAACTGATGCTAGTTCCTGCTAACTGATGCTAGCTGCTGCTAACAGATGCTAGCTGCTGCTGAGAACAGATGCTAGCTGCTGCTAACAGATGCTGAGAACAGATGCTAGCTGCTGCTGAGAACAGATGCTAGCTGCTGCTAACAGATGCTGCTAACAGATGCTAGCTGCTGCTAACAGATGCTTAGAACAAATGCTAGCTGCTGCTAACAGATGCTAACATGGCTCGTGGCTGTGAGAGTGGCTCCTGAAGTGACGGACTGCTCCTTTAACGTGTATTAAACAGCTTCTGAATTACTCAGCGTGTAATAATCAGCTCGGTGAATATATAAACAGCATTATACAATCTATAACCTGATGAATATTATCTCTGGAGTCAGAGAAGGATGCTTTCAGTTCACTGTGTCTCCTACTGCCTCTTTAACTGTCATTAACGTGTCATTAACGTGTCATTAAAGTGTCATTAACGTGTCATGCCTTTAACTTGTTTATATTATTTAAGCTGTGTTCAGTAGCGACAGACAAGATATAGTTCAGGTTAAAGATCTTGTGAGAAATACTTAATTCTAAGCTCTGTTCCATCATCACGTTTTATCTGAATTAAGAGATATTGATGAAAAATAATTCATGGAAACAGTAAATCTGATGAATATCACAGTAAATCTGATGAATATCACAGTAAATCTGATGAATATCAGAGGAAATGCGTCTCATCAGATTTTATCGTGATGATTTTCTTCTTCTGTGGTAAACGCTGATGAAACCTGATCTGCTGGATAAATAATTAATAATTAAGTTTTAGCTCATTTTATGGTTGCAACCCGCCACAAAACGCAGAAGAAGAAGAAGTTGTAGTTCATGTCTCCCAGTATGTCCTCTCTGTCTCACACATGGGGGGGGGGGGGCAACAAAGACAGATGGACGTGGACGAACGAGGAGACAAGAGACTTTCTGGATTTAATTTATCAGGAACTCGTGAAGGAAATGGCCAGCAAAGGTTAGGACAAGCCGTGGGACGTCCTGGGAAACAATGGAAGACGCTCAGACAGAGAGACTTGTCTCAAAAAAGAGTCTCGCAGCGGTGCGGGGGGGGGGGGGGGGCAATAAAAGACACGTTTCATCTGCATCATCATGCTAGCATCGTTGTCTTATTAAAGCTCGATGTGTCTATCAGCTGGAACATGAGCCTATCACAACTCAGCTACAGTGAGGAAAATAAGTATTTGAACACGCTGCTATTTTGCAAGTTCTCCCACTTAGAAATCATGGAGGGTCTGAAATTGTCATCGTAGGTGCATGTCCACTGTGAGAGACATAATCTAAAAAAACATCCAGAAATCACAATGTATGATTTTTTAACTATTTATTTGTATGATACAGCTGCAAATAAGTATTTGAACACCTGTCTATCAGCTAGAATTCTGACCCTCAAAGACCTGTTAGTCTGCCTTCAAAATGTCCACCTCCACTCCATTTATTATCCTAAATTAGATGCACCTGTTTGAGGTCGTTAGCTGCATAAAGACACCTGTCCACCCCATACAATCAGTAAGAATCCAACTACTAACATGGCCAAGACCAAAGAGCTGTCCAAAGACACTAGAGACTAAATTGTCCACCTCCACAAGGCTGGAAAGGGCTACGGGGACATGTCCAAGCAGCTTGGTGAAAAAAAGTCCACTGTTGGAGCAATCATTAGAAAATGGAAGAAGCAAAACATGACTGTCAATCTCCCTCGGACTGGGGCTCCATGCAAGATCTCACCTCGTGGGGTCTCAATGATCCTAAGAAAGGTGAGAAATCAGCCCAGAACTACACGGGAGGAGCTGGTCCATGACCTGAAAAGAGCTGGGACCACCGTTTCCAAGGTTACTGTTGGTAATACACTAAGACGTCATGGTTTGAAATCATACATGGCACGGAAGGTTCCCCTGCTTAAACCAGCACTTGTCAAGGCCCGTCTTAAGTTTGCCAATGACCATTTGGATGATCCAGAGGAGTCATGGGAGAAAGTCATGTGGTCAGATGAGACCAAAATAGAACTTTTTGGTCATAATTCCACTAACCGTGTTTGGAGGAAGAAGAATGATGAGTACCATCCCAAGAACACCATCCCTACTGTGAAGCATGGGGGGGTAGCATCATGCTTTGGGGGTGTTTTTCTGCACATGGGACAGGGCGACTGCACTGTATTAAGGAGAGGAGGACCGGGGCCATGTATTGGGAGATTTTGGGGAACAACCTCCTTCCCTCAGTTAGAGCATTGAAGATGGGTCGAGGCTGGGTCTTCCAACATGACAATGACCCGAAGCACACAGCCAGGAGAACCAAGGAGGGGCTCTGGAAGAAGCAGATCAAGGTTCTGGGGGGGCCTAGCCAGTCTCCAGACCTAAACCCAATAGAGAATCTTTGGAGGGAGCTCAAACTCCGTGTTTCTCAGCAACAGCCCAGAAACCTGACTGATCTAGAGAAGATCTGTGTGGAGGAGTGGGCCAAAATCCCTTCTGCAGTGTGTCAAACCTGGTGAAGAACTACAGGAAACGTTTGACCTCTGGAACTGCAAACAAAGGCTACTGTACCAAATATTAACATTGATTTTCTCAGGTGTTCAAATACTTATTGTCCTCACTGTATAATATATAACTTCATATGAAGTATAATTTTAATAAAGTCCTGATTTTTAATGTTTGTGTGTGTGTGTATCTGTGTGTGTGGGTCTCTGTCTCTGTGTGTATGTGTGTGTGTGTGTGTGTGTGTGTCTCTGTGTGTGTTAGAGGATGGATACCCGGGTTCGGACAGATTTTTAGAAAAGATGCTCGGGTTCGGGTCGGGCTCGGTCACATCAGCGCGATAAGGCATTGAACATTTAGAATTTAAAACAGCTTAAAATAAATGTCAAATATCACCCTAACATTCGTCTTCCTGTGTGCTGTGACAACCAAAGACGTGCGTATTAAGCTCCATGTGGCAGCGCAACGATGGAAGATGTTAAAAAGAAGTTGGCCGCAGGAGATTTTAAAACTATTGAAAACGAAGGAAAGTCAGCTGTGCATTGATGCTCATCTGTTGACATTTCCCAATGCCTTCCTACAATTGCTTAATAAAAGCGGCTTTCCACACAAACAAACGTACATGTGTCATTAGTATGAGAAACAAATGCGATTTTAACTGTCGGACTCGGGTTGGGCTCGGACAGAAATATCTTAATGCCTGTCGGGCTCGGGTCGGGTTCGGTTACTGCTCTGTCGGACGCGGGCCGGGCTCGGACAGGAAAATCCGGCCCGATCCGCACTCTAGTGTGTGTGTGTCTCTGTCTTTGTGTGTGTGTGTGTGTATGTGTGTGTGTGTCTCTGTCTTTGTGTGTGTGTGTGTGTGTGTGTGTGTGTGTGCGTGTGTGTCCCAGACATGTCTTCCATAAGGTGTGTGTGGACCCCTGGCTGAACGAGCACTGCACCTGTCCGATGTGTAAACTCAACATCCTGAAAGCTCTCGGCATCGTGGTGAGTCTCCACCAATCAGAAGGCTCCGTCAGGGCTCTATTACAACAAGCATACATGTTGCTATAATAGATGTTATTATAGATGTTGTTATAATACATGGTATAATACATGTTGTTATAATAGATGTTATTATAGATGTTGTTATAATACATGGTATAATACATGTTGTTATAATAGATGTTATTATAATACATGGTGTAATACATGTTTTTATAACAGTTGTCGTTATAATAGATGCCACCCCTGGGTGCTAACAGCCGCTGTGTGTGTCCCCCAAGACCAGTGTCCCCTGTGTAGACAGTGTGGTGTTGGACGTGGAGCGTCTGGGCGTCAGTCCGGCGTCCGGCAGCCATAGGGCGCCGCCGGGCGACAGCAGCCAGCCGTCCCTCAGCCTGGAGCCACTCAGCCCCCCCACCCCGAGGCCCCGCCCAGAACTCCTGCTGACATCACCATCGCCGTGACCAGTAAGCTGTAATGTAACCTTACAGGACACCAGACTCGATGTAAATAATCACTACTTTTACCATAGTAGAACATACTTCATTCACAGTGGACAGAAACTAAATAAAACTACCAAAAGACATGGAGTTTGGTGGAGACATGCTGCTCTATACATGCTAAAAGTAGTGATTATTTACATGGAGTCTGGTGGAGATATGCTGCTCTATACATGCTAAAAGTAGTGATTATTTACATGGAGTCTGGTGGAGATATGCTGCTCTATACACGCTAAAAGTAGTGATTATTTACATGGAGTCTGGTGGAGATATGCTGCTCTGTACATGCTAAAAGTAGTGATTATTTACATGGAGTCTGGTGGAGATATGCTGCTCTATACACGCTAAAAGTAGTGATTATTTACATGGAGTCTGGTGGAGATATGCTGCTCTATACATGCTAAAAGTAGTGATTATCTACATGGAGTCTGGTGGAGATATGCTGCTCTATACACGCTAAAAGTAGTGATTATTTACATGGAGTCTGGTGGAGATATGCTGCTCTATACATGCTAAAAGTAGTGATTATCTACATTGAGTCTGGTGGAGATATGCTGCTCTATACACGCTAAAAGTAGTGATTATTTACATGTAGTCTGGTGGGTTATGATTGATATCTGATGATATATTGTGTTTCCAGGCGGCCACTTCTTCAGCAGGAACTCTTCGTCCCCCCGCTCCCTGGTCTGTGAGATGGAGCTGCCGGACATCGAGGCTGAGGTCGGTCGCTACGACGACAACAAGTCCTGAGAGGGGTCGCCATGGTTCCCACCCCCCTCCCCCACACCATGGACGGACAATATTTTGTGGTTGGGGGGTGATAACAACAGGACAAACCTTTAAAAATCCTTTAATCTTCAGGCTGGTCTGGGTCTGGATCTGGTTATGGGTCTTGATCTGGATTTGGATCTGGGTCTTGATCTGTGGGACTCTCGCCTTTTTTAAACTTTCTTTGAAGTTTTTGTCTGATTTCTTTTGAACATTATCTTGTTTCCTGAAGAAAGAAAACGTGGAGGAACCGTAGCTGTCGATCAGAGCCTGAAGTGTTTCTGAGAACTGAGTCCAGATCAATCTCCGGCCCAGGAACCAGAACCAGAACTATATTCCTCTACTAGACCCGGAAGTTCTGGTTCTGCTGGGAACATCCTGGAAGCCCTAACCCTGGTGAAGACGTTCTCTGGAGCCAGCTGTAGATGACCCTGATGGCCCTGAAGGCATCAGGACTTTAACAGACCCTTGAGTCTTTCTGCAGACCGGAACCAGAACCAAAGGAAGACCTGAACCCGGTGTAACAGTGTTAGTTCCCCTGTAGCCTCAACACGTCTCTCTGCAGAGCTCGGAGACGTTTTAAAGATTTAAAGGAGCAGTCCCACATTTCAGAGACACACAGAGCTGTTAACTGATGCTAGCTGCTGCTAACTGATGCTAGCTGCTGCTAACTGATACTAGCTGATGC
>CM057246.1:376453-398953 GCA_029931835.1 Etheostoma nigrum
TCTCTTTATATAGACCTTAGTGGTCCCTAATACTGTATCTAAAGTCTCTTTATACAGACCTTAGTGGTCCCCTAATACTGTATCTGAAATCTCTTATATATAGACCTTATCCATCCATCCATCTTCATCTGCTTATCCGGTATCGGGTCGCGGGGGCAACAGCTCCAGTAAGGGACCCCAAACTTCCCTTTCCCGAGCCACATCAACCAGCTACGACTGGGGGATCCCGAGGCGTTCCCAGGCCAGGTTGGAGATATAATCTCTCCACCTAGTCCTGGGTCTTCCCCGAGGCCTCCTCCCAGCTGGACGTGCCTGGAACACCTCCCTAGGGAGGCGCCCAGGAGGCATCCTTACCAGATGCCCGAACCACCTCAACTGGCTCCTTTCGACGTGAAGGAGCAGCGGCTCTACTCCGAGCTCTTCTCGGATGACTGAGCTTCTCACCCTATCTTTAAGTGAGACGCCAGCCCCCCTCCTGAGGAAACCCATTCCGGCCGCTTGTACCCTGGATCTCGTTCTTTCAGTCATGACCCAGCCTTCACGACCATAGGTGAGGGTAGGAACGAAAATTGCCGGTAGATCGAGAGCTTTTCCTTCTGGCTCAGCTCCCTTTTCGTCACAACGGTGTGATAAACGGAATGTAATACCGCACCGGCTTCTCCGATTCTCTGACCAATCTCACGCTCCATGGTCCCCTCACTCGCAAACAAGACCCCAAGGTATTTAAACTCCTTCACTTGGGGTAAGGACTCACTCCCTACCTGAAGAAAGCACTCCCATCGGTTTCCTGCTGAGAATCATGGCCTCAGAATTAGAGGTGCTGATCCTCATCCCAGCCGATCCAGTGAGTGCTGAAGGTCACAGACCGATGACGCCATGAGGACCACATCATCTGCAAAAAGCAGCGATGAGATCCCGAGCCCACCAAACTGCAACCCCTCCCCGCCCCCCCCCGACTACGCCTCGATATCCTGTTCATAAATATAACAAACAGGATTGATAACAAAGTGCAACCTTCACCTGGAACGAGTCCGACTGACTGCCGAGAACCCGGACACAGCTCTCGCTTTGGTCATACAGAGATTGGATGGCCCTGAGAAGGGACCCCCTCACCCCATACTCCCGCAGCACCTCCCACAATTTCTCCCGGGGGACCCGGTCATGCGCCTTCTCCAGATCCACAAAACACATGTAGACTGGTTGGGCATACTCCCAGGCCCCCTCCAGGATCCTTGCAAGAGTGAAGATCTGATCCGTTGTTCCACGGCCAGGATAGAATCCGCATTGTTCCTCTTCAATCCGAGGTTCGACTATCGGCCGAACCCTCCTTTCCAGCACCTTGTAGTAGACTTTACCAGGGAGGCTGAGAAGTGTGATACCCCTGTAATTGGCACACACCCTCTGGTCCCCCTTTTTGAAGAGGGGAACCACCACCCCGGTCTGCCACTCCTTAGGCACCGTCCCAGACTTCCACGCAATGTTGAAGAGGCAAGTCAACCAAGACAGCCCCCTCCACACCCAGAGCTTTCACCATTTCTGGGCGGATCTCATCAATCCCTGGGGCTTTGCCACTGTGGAGTTGTTTGACTACCTCAGCAACTTCCACCAGGGACAATGATCCCCCATCATCCTCCAGCTCTGCCTCCACCACAGAGGACGTGTCAGCTGGATTAAGGAGTTCCTCAAAGTGCTCCTTCCACCGCTCTATTACCTCCCCAGTTGAGGTCAACAACGTCCCATCCTTACTGTATACAGCTTGGATGATTCCCCACTTCCCCCTCCTGAGGTGGCAAACGTTTTTCCAGAAGCACCATGGTGCCGACCGAAAGTCCTTCTCCATGTCTTCTCCGAACTTCTCCCACACCCGCTGCTTTGCCTCTGACACGGCAGAGGCCGCAGCCCTGCGGGCCCGTCGGTACCTTGCAGCTGCCTCCGGAGTCCTCCGGGATAACATATCCCGGAAAGACTTCTTCAGTTGGACGTCTTCCCTGACCACCGGTGTCCACCAGGGTGTTCGTGGGTTACCGCCCCTTGAGGCACCTAAAATCCTAAGACCACAGCTTGCTGCCGCAGCTTCAGCAATGGAAACTTTGAACATTGTCCACTCAGGTTCAATGCCCTCAGCCTCCAACGGGATGCCCGAAAAGCTCCGCCGGAGGTGTGAGTTGAAAGTCCGTCGGACAGGGGCCTCCTCCAGACGTTCCCAATTTACCCGCACTACCCGTTTGGGCTTACCAGGTCTGTCCAGAGTCTTCCCCCACCCCCTGACCCAACTCACCACCAGATGGTGATCAGTTGACAGCTCTGCCCCTCTCTTCACCCGAGTGTCCAAAACATACGGCCTCAGATCAGATGAAACGATTATAAAATCGATCATTGACCTTTGGCCTAGGGTGCTCTGGTACCACGTACACTTATGAGCACCCTAGGGTGCTGTGGTACCACGTACACTTATGAGCATCCCTATGTTCGAACATGGTGTTTGTTATGGACAATCCATGACTAGCACAGAAGTCCAACAAGAGACAACCACTCTGGTTTAGATCAGGGAGGCCGTTCCTCCTAATCACGCCTCTCCAAGTATCTCCATCATCACCCACGTGTGCGTTGAAGTCCCCCAGCAGAACTATGGAGTCCCCTACTGGAGCCCCATACAGGACTCCATCCAAGGTCTCCAAGAAGGCCAAATACTCCGAACTCTTGTTTGGTGCATATGCACAAACAACAGTCAGAGTTTTCCCCCCATCACCCGCAGGTGTAGGGAGGTGACCCTCTCGTCCACCGGGGTAAACTCAGCCGGGGGCTTGTGAGTATCCCCACACCCGCCCGGCGCCTCACACCATGGGCAACTCCGGAGTAGGACAGAGTCCAACCCCTATCCAGGAGTAGGGTTCCAGAATCGAGACCACCAGATCTAACTGGTAGCACTCCACCTCCCGCACAAGTTCCGGCTCCTTCCCCCAGAGAGGTGACATTCCACGTCCCCAGAGCCAGTCTCTGCCCCCGGGTCTGGTCCGTCGAAGCCCCTTATCTTCGCTGCCACCCATGTAGCAGCGCACCCGACCCCTTTGGTTCCTCCCACAGGTGGTGGGCCCATGGACCTTAGTGGTCCCCTAATACTGTATCTGAACTCTCTTTTATATAGGCCTTAGTGGTTCCTAATACTGTATCTGAAGTCTCTTTTATATAGACCTTAGTGGTCCCCTAATGCTGTATCTAAAGTCTCTTTTATATAGACCTTAGTGGTCCCCTAATACTGTATCTGAAGTCTCTTTTATATAGACCTTAGTGGTCCCCTAATGCTGTATCTAAAGTCTCTTTTATATAGACCTTAGTGGTCCCCTAATACTGTATCTGAAGTCTCTTTTATATAGACCTTAGTGGTCCCCTAATACTGTATCTGAAGTCTCTTTTATATAGACCTTAGTGGTCCCCTAATACTGTATCTGAAGTCTCTTTTATATAGACCTTAGTGGTCCCCTAATACTGTATCTGAAGTCTCTTTTATATAGACCTTAGTGGTCCCTAATGGTGTATCCTGGTGGGGACCTAATCTGTCTCTCTTTAACCTGTCTGTCTCTCTGCAGGTCCCCTGGTGGGGATCCTGTCGTTCTCTCTTTAACCTGTCTGTCTCACTTAGGTCTCCTGGAGGGAACCCTGTCTGTGTCTCTGCAGGTTTCCTGGTGTGGACCCGGTCTGTGTCTCTGTAACCTGTCCTTCTCTGCAGGTCTCCTGGTGGGGACCCTGGACGTGGTCCTGGACTCCAGTGCGCGGGTCGCTCCGTACCGGATCCTGCTGCAGACGGCCGACTCGCAGGTCTTCTGGAGCGTGGCGTGCGGCTCGTCCAGGAAGGAGATCACGGAGCACTGGGACTGGCTGGAGTCCAACTTGCTCCAGACAGTCTCCATCTTTGACAACGACGAGGACGTCACCACCTTCGTCAAAGGGAAGATCTTGGTATGTCACTTCCTGTAGATGGTGGACCTGGTCCCACCAGTCTCTAACTTCCTGTCCCTGCAGGGCATCATCGCGGAGGAGAAGCGTCTGCAGCAGGGCGAGGAGCCCGAGGAGGACTGTGGGAAGTTCCGGGAAGCGGAGCTGAAGATGCGGCGTCTGTTCCTGATGCCTGAAGAAGAGAAGCTGGTCAACTATTACTCCTGCAGCTTCTGGAAGGGACGCGTCCCGCGGCAGGGCTGGCTCTACCTGTCCATCAACCACCTGTGCTTCTACTCCTTCCTACTGGGCAAGGAAGGTAACCCGTCCCCGTCCTCTGTACCCGTCCCCAACCTCTGTTTATGTCCCCTGTCTCCGTGTCCCTGTCCTTTGTCTCTGTGTCCCCGTCCCCTTTCTCTGTGTCTAACCTCCGTCCCATCCTCTGTCTCCGTTCTAACCTCCGTCCCCGTCCTCTGTGTTTCCGTTCAAACCTCCGTCCCCGTCCTCTGTCTCTGTTCTAACCTCCGTCCCCGTCCTCTGTCTCTGTGTCTCCGTTCTAACCTCCTCTAACCTCTCTGTTTTAACCTCCGTCCACATCCTCTGTCTCCGTTCTAACCTCCGTCCCCGTCCTCTGTCTCCGTTCTAACCTCTCTCCCCGTCCTCTGTCTCTGTTCTAACCTCCGTCCCCGTCCTCTGTCTCTGTTCTAACCTCCGTCCCCGTCCTCTGTCTCTGTGTCTCCGTTCTAACCTCCGTCCCCGTCCTCTGTCTCTGTTCTAACCTCCGTCCCCGTCCTCTGTCTCTGTGTCTCCGTTCTAACCTCCGTCCCTGTCCTCTGTCTCTGTTCTAACCTCCGTCCCCGTCCTCTGTCTGCGTTCTAACCTCCGTCCCTGTCCTCTGTCTCCGTTTTAACCTCCGTCCCCGTCTTCTGTCTCCGTTCTAACCTCCGTCCCCGTCCTCGGTCTCCGTTCTAACCTCTGTCCCCGTCCTCTGTCTCCGTTCTAACCTCTATCCCCGTCCTCTGTCTCCGTTCTAACCTCCGTCCCCGTCCTCGGTCTCCGTTCTAACCTCTGTCCCCGTCCCCGTCCTCTGTCTCCGTTCTAACCTCTATCCCCGTCCTCTGTCTCCGTTCTAACCTCCGTCCCCGTTCTCTGGTCCGTCCTGTGTGGTTCCAGTGTCCCTGGTGGTGCAGTGGAGCGAGGTGACCCGTCTGGAGAAGAACGCCACGCTGGTCTTCCCGGAGAGCGTGCGTGTGAGCACGCGTCACGGCGAGCACTTCTTCTCTATGTTCATCAACATCAACGACACGTTCCGCCTGATGGAGCAGCTCGCCAACATCGCCATGCGCCAGCTGCTCGACAACGAGGCCTTCGCCGCCGACCGCTCGCTGCCCAAAGCCTGCAAGACGCTGAGGAACGTGTCCACTCTCAAGAGGTACCGCCCCCCCGCCGCCGGATATATAGAATATACACATAATATACATATATGTATATAATATATACATATATGTATGTATATATTTTATACATATATGTATATATAATATACACATACGTGTATATTATATATACATATATGTATATTACATATATGCACTGTACATGCATATTACATATACATATATACTGTATATTATATATACAGTATATATATATATATAATATACCTTTTATGTCAAAAAGCCACAAAAGGTTAGTAAAACCCCCAGGAGGAGCTGTTTCCTCTGCGTTGACCGTTTCTTGTGCGTTGACCCTGTTGACCTTTGACACTGTTTTCTGTGCGTTGACCCTGTTGACCTTTGACCTCCGTCTGCAGGGACCTTGATGCGCGGGCGAAGAACGAGCGGTACCGGGCGATGTTCCGGCTGACGCAGGACGAGCGTCTGGACGGACACACGGACTGCACGCTGTGGACGCCGTTCGCCAAGATGCACGTGGTCGGCCAGCTGTTCATCTCCAACAACTACGTCTGCTTCAGCAGCCGCGAGGAGGACCTGTGTCAGCTGATCATCCCCCTCAGAGAGGTGCTAATATTAATATTAATAATATATATGTATGTATAATATATGTATGTGTACATATATATATATACACACTACCGGTCCAAAGTTTGGGGTCACATAGAAATTCCCATTGCACTCCATTGTAGACAGAATGCCAGCTGAGATCAGTTGCATTGTTTTTTTAACCAGGGCAGTAATCAGATGACATTATGTGCTTACATAATAGTAAAATGGTTCTCCAATGTTTTTCTAGTTTTTTATTTTTAAATGATAGATTAGTACACGGAATGTGCCTTTGGAACATTGGATGAATGGTTGCTGATAATGGGCAATGTAGGTATTGCATTAAAGATGCATTAAAGATCAGCCCCCCCACCCTAATTAGCAGGTATTCTGTCTATAATGGAGTGGTATGGAAATGTGTAAGTGACCCCAAACTTATCCCCCTCTCACCCCTTGTGGGGTGGTTTGTGTCATCCTCAAGCTCTACCAGAGGCCTGGGAGTTTGAGGGTTCTGTTCCTAGGACTGCACTCTTCTGGACTCCGCTGGAGCCCCTCTCCCAGTTTGGGGGTCCCAGCCCCCCCGCTGGAGCCCCTCTACCAGTTTGGGGGTCACAGCCCCCAGTGCTCTGATTACCACTGGCACCACTGTTGCTCTTACTTTCCACATCTTTTCTAGCTCCTCTTTCAGCCCTTCAGCCCTTCAGCCTCTTCTGCTGTTTGTTGATCAACACGATGTCTGGTTGGTTAGCCATCACCAGTTTGTCAGTCTGGATCTTGAAGTCCCGCTCGGTCATTCTGGTGTCTTCCATTTTGACCTTGGGACTTCCAGCCCATACTCGTGGCAGATGTTCCTGTACACTATGACAGCTACCTGGTTATGGCGTTCCATGTCCTGCATCTTACACCCTGCTGTTATGTGCTGTACTGTCTCAGGGGCATCCTTGCACAGTCTGCACCTGGGGTCCTGCCTGGTGTGGTAGACCCCGGCCTCTATTGATCTTGTTCTTGTGCTGCCATGATTAGTGGCTGTCCTTCAGTCCAGCCTTTTCCAGCCACTGGTAGGATTTCTTTATATATATATATATATATGTAAATGTAAATGTGCTGTATTTATATAGCGCTTTTACATAGTACAGGAACCATTCACCATTCACACACATTCATACACTGTGGCTGAGGCTGCCGTACAAGGTGCCATCTGCTCATCAGATAAACATTCACACACATTCACACTCCGATGACACAGCATCGGGGGCAACTCGGGGTTCAGTGTCTTGCCCAAGGACACTTCGACATGGGACTGCAGGGCCGGGGATTGAACCACCAACCTTCCAATTGGTAGGCAACCGCTCTACCACTGAGCCACAGCCGCCCCGGCTATATATATATATATCAAGACCTGTGTCAGCTGATCATCCCCCCCAGAGAGGTGCCCTTATTAGTATGGAGAATGGGCCGACTGATTCAAGCTGATAGAAGAGCAACTTTGACTGAAATAACCACTCGTTACAACCGAGGTATGCAGCAAAGCATTTGTGAAGCCACAACACACACAACCTGGAGGTGGATGGGCTACAACAGCAGAAGACCCTCCCGGGTACCACTCATCTCCACTACAAATAGGAACAAGAGCCTACAATCTACAAGAGAGAGAAAATTGGACAGTTGAAGACTGGAAAGATGTTGCCTGGTCTGATGAGTCTGGATTCTGTTGAGACCTTCAGATGGTAGAGTCAGAATGAGAACATGGATCCATCATGCCTTGTTACCACTGTGCAGGCTGGTGGTGATGGTGTAATGGTATGGGGGGGATGTTTTCTTGGCACACTTTAGGCCCCTTAGTGCTATTGGGCATGGTTTAAATGCCCCGGCCTACCTGAGCCTGGTTTCTGACCATGTCCGTCCCTTTATGGCACCATGTCCCCGTCCTCTGATGGCTACTTCCAGCAGGATGATGCACCATGTCACAAAGCTCACATCATTTACAACTGGTTTCTTCAACATGACGATGAGGTCACTGGACTAAAATGGCCCCCCCAGTCACCAGATCTCAACCTGTACTAAAATGGCCCCCCCAGTCACCAGATCTCAACCTGTACTAATATGGCCCCCCCATTCACCAGATCTCCACCCAATAGAGCATCTTTGGGATGTGGTGGAACGGGAGCTTCGTGCCCTGGATGTGATCCCACAAATCTCCATCAACTGTAAGATGCTATCACCATACACCACCTTGCCCCGTCATACCTCACTGTCCTCCTCTCCCCCTACCAACCTTCACGATCGCTCAGATCCACCTCAGCCGGTCTCCTCTACATCCCCAAGTCAAAGCTCCGCAGTTTTGGGGACAGAGCCTTTTCCAGGGCAGCTCCCAGGCTCTGGAACTCCCTCCCCCATGAGATCCGCATCTCTGAGTCCCTCACCATTTTTCAGTCCCGTCTGAAGACCCATCTCTTCTGTTCTGCCTATCCTTATTTTTTATTTTTTTATTTTTTATTTTTTCTACTCTGTAAAGCGACTTTGAGCTTGGGAAAAGCGCTATACAAATTCAATTTATTATTATTATTATCCTCTCAATATGGACCAACACTTCTAAAGAATGCTTTCAGCACCTTGTTGAATCAATGCCACGTAGAATTAAGAAAGCGGGTCAAACACAGTCTTAGTATGGTGGTCCTCATAATCCTATAGGGGAGTGTATACAGTGCCTTGCGAAAGTATTCGGCCCCCTTGAAGTTTTCAACCTTTTGACACATTTCAGGCTTCAAACATAAAGATATAACATTTTATTTATTTTTACATTATTTTTGATATTTTAAACTTTTTTAGCAAATAAAAAGTTATTGGGCCCCCTTGCGTTAATACTTTGTAGAGCCACCTTTTGCTGCGATTACAGCTGCAAGTCGCTTGGGGTATGTCTCTATCAGTTTTGCACATCGAGAGACTGACATTCTTGCCCATTCTTCCTTGCAAAACAGCTGGAGCTCAGTGAGGTTGGATGGAGAGCGTTTGTGAACAGCAGTTTTCAGCTCTTTCCACAGATTCTCGATTGGATTCAGGTCTGGACTTTGACTTGGCCATTCTAACACCTGGATACGTTTATTTGTGAACCATTCCTTTGTGGATTTTGCTGTATGTTTGGGATCATTGTCTTGTTGGAAGATACATCTCCGTCCCAGTTTCAGGTCTTTTGCAGACTCCAACAGGTTTTCATCCAGAATGGTCCTGTATTTGGCTGCATCCATCTTCCCCTCAATTCTAACCATCTTCCCTGTCCCTGCTGAAGAAAAGCAGGCCCAAACCATGATGCTGCCACCACCATGTTTGACAGTGGGGATGGTGTGTTGAGGGTGATGAGCTGTGTTGCTTTTACGCCAAACATATCGTTTTGCATTGTGGCCAAAAAGTTTGATTTTGGTTTCATCTGACCAGAGCACCTTCTTCCACATGTTTGGTGTGTCTCCCAAGTGGCTTGTGGCAAACTTTAGACGAGACTTTTTATGGATATCTTTGAGAAATGGCTTTCTTCTTGCCACTCTTCCAAAAAGGCCAGATTTGTGCAGTGTACGACTGATTGTTGTCCTATGGACAGACTCTCCCACCTCAGCTGTAGTTCTCTGCAGTTCATCCAGAGTGATCATGGGCCTCTTGGCTGCATCTCAGATCAGTCTTCTCCTTGTCTGAGCTGAAAGTTTAGAGGGACGGCCAGGTCTTGGTAGATTTGCGGTGGTCTGATACTCCTTCCATTTCAAAATGATCGCTTGCACAGTGCTCCTTGGGATGTTTAAAGCTTGGGAAATCTTTTTGTATCCAAATCCGGCTTTAAACTTCTCCACAACAGTATTACGGACCTGCCTGGTGTGTTCCTTGGTCTTCATGATGCTCTCTGCGCTTTCAACAGAACCCTGAGACTATCACAGAGCAGGTGCATTTATACAGAGACTTGATCACACACAGGTGGATTCTATTTATCACCATCAGTCATTTAGGACAACATTGGATCATTCAGAGATCCTCGCTGAACTTCTGGAGTGAGTTTGCTGCACTGAAAGTAAAGGGGCCGAATAATTTTGCACGCACCACTTTTCAGTTTTTTATTTGCTAAAAAAGTTTAAAATATCCAATAGATTTTGTTCCACTTCACAATTGTGTCCCACTTGTTGGTGATTCTTCACAAAAAATAAACATTTTATATCTTTATGTTTGAATCCTGAAATGTGTCAAAAGGTTGAAAAGTTCAAGGGGGCCGAATACTTTCGCAAGGCACTGTAGATACATATATATAAGACCTGTGTCAGCTGATCATCCCCCTCAGAGAGGTGCCTCTTATTATTAATA
This sequence comes from Etheostoma nigrum, assembly GCA_029931835.1. NCBI lineage: Eukaryota > Metazoa > Chordata > Actinopteri > Perciformes > Percidae > Etheostoma > Etheostoma nigrum. The sequence goes on from CM057246.1 coordinate 386,728, forward strand.
ATAATAATAATATTAATGTTATTATTATTAACAACTTCTGGTCATAACAACACTAACACAGGACCAACACCTGGTCTCTATTATTATCTCTATTACCCATGATGCTCTGCTGTGTTACCCATAATGCTCTGCTGCGTGTTACCCATGATGCTCTGCTGCGTGTTACCCATGATGCTGTGGTGCGTGTTACCCATGATGCTCTGCTCCCAGGTGTCCATTGTGGAGAAGGCGGACAGCAGCAGCGTCCTGCCGTGTCCCGTCTCCATCAGCACCAAGAACAAGATGAACTTCCTGTTCGCCAACCTCCGGGACCGGGACTTCCTGGTCCAGCGCATCTCTGACTTCCTGCAGCGAACCCCCGACGGTTGCTGGGGCGACAGCAGCCCCCTCGCTCTGATTGGTCACTCGGTGAGCTTCTGATTTGCTGAGTCATGTAGTATATATACTGTACACCAGAGGTCACTAATAGGCGGACCGTGGTCCGGATCCGGACCCAGCCACCGTACTGTCCGGACCCGGATCAAAACCAATACATTATTGAGAATGATTGACTTTTGACGGAGCGTTTATATTTTAACCTGCGCAGCCTTTCTGGCATTTATGGTACTGGTTTAGCACTGTGGCCCGGACCAATAGCATACGTTTTAAATCATGTCATGTGATGCGATTAAGCCAATCAAATCTCTGCATTCCGATAACCACTGCAACTCGAGCGCGAGTGAGATAGACACACACAGGGAGGGGCGAAACGAAAGAGAGAACTTTTTACATAGCGTGCTCTAAAAAAAAGAAAAGTGGACCGCGAAAACAGAGCTTTCAATCAAGAATGGACAGATTCTTACAGGTTCATTCTTCCCACGGGCAGTTCAAAACCGGTATGTCTCATGTTCAGAGACTGTCGCAATTATTAAAAGCAGCAATGTGAAGCGCCACTATGAGACAAAGCACAAATCTTTTGACCAAATATACCCACTGACACCGGGACCGAGGGCACAGAAAATAAACGACATAAAAGCCTAATATGATCGTTCCAGCAGAATCCTAACGCACTCATTCACTGCTAATCAACGTACTAATGAGTGTTCCCTTAAAGATGTCTGGATCTTGGGTAAACATTAAAAACCATCCAGGATCACCGATGAGCACCTACACATGTGCATGAGAGTGGCCCTGACACCTTCCAGCCCAGATTTAAAATCCTGGCAGCACGAGCACGGGCTCGCTGGTCTCACTAAGGAAGATAAAGTGGGGAAGTGGGATATAAAAGGGAAAGAAAGAGAAAAGGAGGTGTTAAAGCTGTTGAGATTATAACATTTGTTCAAACTTAAGATGTGAAAGGGAGTTAACTAAAAAGTAAAAGGGAAACTCAGACTATAGTTTTTATTTCATTTTTATGAAATGTAGCACTTTATTTTGAGATGCACATTTTCTCTGTTGTGTTTTATGTATTTATAATTTATTTTTAAATGCAGCCTTTATTTTATTTAAATTGATAATTTATTATTAGAGTACTTATTATTTATGATCCCTACAGTTCAATATATAAACTGACAATAAATATTGTTGAAATATTATTGAATTGTACTTTTATTTTGACAGTAGTTTGTTGACTAGGATACTTACATATTTTCATGCAACTATTATGCTGTAATACTGAATGATAACGCAAGTTAGTCATTGTGATGTTGCGGACCTTTGCTTGACAAAATCTTCTCTAACTGGACCTCTTAGAAGTTTACAGTGGGTACGGAAAGTATTCAGACCCCTTTAAATTTTTCACTCTTTGTTTCATTGCAGCCATTTTCCAAAAATCAAAAAAGTTCATTTTATTTCTCAGTAATGTACACTCAGCACCCCATCTTGGACAGAAAAAAACAGAAATGTAGAAATTTTTGCAAATTTATTAAAAAACAAAAACTGAAATATCACATGGTCATAAGTATTCAGACCCTTTGCCGTGACCCTCATATGTAACTCAGGTGCTGTCTATTTCTTCTGATCATCCTTGAGATGGTTCTACACCTTCATTGGAGTCCAGCTGTGTTTGATTATACTGATTGGACTTGATTAGGAAAGCCACACACCTGTCTATATAAGACCTTACAGCTCACAGTGCATGTCAGAGCAAATGACAATCATGAGGTCAAAGGAACTGCCTGAGGAGCTCAGAGACAGAATTGTGGCAAGGCACAGATCTGGTCAAGGTTACAAAAAAATTTCTGCTGCACTTAAGGTTCCTAAGAGCACAGTGGCCTCCATAATCCTCAAATGGAAGACGTTTGGGACGACCAGAACCCTTCCTAGAGCTGGCCGTCCGGCCAAACTGAGCTATCGGGGGAGAAGAGCCTTGGTGAGAGAGGCAAAGAAGAACCCAATGGTCACTGTGGCTAAGCTCCAGAGATGCAGTCGGGAGATGGGAGAAAGTTGTAGTAAGTCAACCATCACTGCAGCAATCCACCAGTCGGGGCTTTATGGCAGAGTGGCCCGAAGGAAGCCTCTCCTCAGTGCAAGACACATGAAAGCCCGCATGGAGTTTGCTAAAAAACACCTGAAGGACTCCAAGATGGTGATAAATAAAATCCTCTGGTCTGATGAGACCAAGATAGAACTTTTTGGCCTTAATTCTAAGCGGTATGTGTGGAGAAAACCAGGCACTGCTCATCACCTGTCCAATACAGTCCCAACAGTGAAGCATGGTGGTGGCAGCATCATGCTGTGGGGGTGTTTTTCAGCTGCAGGGACAGGACGACTGGTTGCAATCGAGGGAAAGATGAATGCGGCCAAGTACAGGGATATCCTGGACGAAAACCTTTTCCAGAGTGCTCTGGACCTCAGACTGGGCCGAAGGTTTACCTTCCAACAAGACAATGACCCTAAGCACACCGCTAAAATAACGAAGGAGTGGCTTCACAACAACTCCGTGGCTGTTCTTGAATGGCCCAGCCAGAGCCCTGACTTAAACCCAATTGAGCATCTCTGGAGAGACCTGAAAATGACTGTCCACCAACGTTTACCATCCAACCTGACAGAACTGGAGAGGATCTGCAAGGAGGAATGGCAGAGGATACCCAAATCCAGATGTGAAAAACTTGTTGCATCTTTCCCAAAACGACTCATGGCTGTATTAGATCAAAAGGGTGCTTCTACTAAATACTGAACAAAGGGTCTGAATACTTATGACCATGTGATATTTCAGTTTTTGTTTTTTAATAAATTTGCAAAAATTTCTACATTTCTGTTTTTTTCTGTCCAAGATGGGGTGCTGAGTGTACATTACTGAGAAATAAAATGAACTTTTTTGATTTTTGGAAAATGCCTGCAATGAAACAAAGAGTGAAAAATTTAAAGGGGTCTGAATACTTTCCGTACCCACTGTAATTGAATACCCCTACTGTACACCCTCACGCTGCTCTAGTTTGATTTTCATCAATGTAATGTGTGTGTGTGTGTATGTGTGTGTGTGTGTTTGTGTGTCTGTGTGAGTGTGTGTGTGTGTGTGTCCTCAGGCGTTCTCCAGCGTTACCTCGCCCTCGTCTGCAGACTCTGACTCCGCCCACAGGGGGCGCCACTTCCACCCCGGCCTGCCCACCGCCAGCCGGGGTCTGCTGCAGCTCTACCAGCAGGACGCTCCCGAGGACCTGGGACCCAAAGCCGTGAGTTCAAGTCCCAACACCTGGAGACACTGAGAGCGGGGGTGGGTGCACTTTTAAAGATGTGAAAGATGAAGCTGTTTCTGTGTCTGGCTGCCCCCCCATCCTCCCTACAGATGAAGGAGAAGATGAAGGAGGAGGCGTGGAACATCCATTTCTCAGAGTTTGGTCGCGGTGTCTGCATGTACCGGACCTCCAGAACCAGAGAACTGGTTCTAAGCGGGATACCCGAATCCCTGAGAGGAGAACTGTGGCTGCTCTTCTCTGGTCAGTTAGTTCACTCACTCATTCATTCATTAAAACATATCACCAGACCCACCAGACTCCATGGAAATAATCACTACTTTTATCATTGTAAAACACACTTCCTTCAAAGTGAACAGACACTAAATAAAACTAACAAAAGCATGTGGAGATATGCTGCTCTATACACGCTAAAAGTAGTGATTATTTACATGGAGTCTGGTGGAGATATGCTGCTCTATACACGCTAAAAGTAGTGATTATTTACATGGAGTCTGGTGGAGATATGCTGCTCTATACACGCTAAAAGTAGTGATTATTTACATGGAGTCTGGTGGAGATATACTGCTCTATACATGCTAAAAGTAGTGATTATTTACATGGAGTCTGGTGGAGATATGCTGCTCTATACATGCTAAAAGTAGTGATTATTTACATGGAGTCTGGTGGAGATATGTTGCTCTATACACACTAAAAGTAGTGATTATTTACATGGAGTCTGGTGGAGATATGCTGCTCTATACACGCTAAAAGTAGTGATTATTTACATGGAGTCTGGTGGAAATATGCTGCTCTATACACGCTAAAAGTAGTGATTATTTACATGGAGTCTGGTGGGTTTGGTGATTTCGGGGCTTTGTGTCACAGTTCAGACATGTCGCTCTGGTCAGTTAGTGTTTTCATTCACTCACTTATTTCCTGCACGTTAAGCTGACTTCCTGTGTTGATATCTACATTCAGGCGCCCACAACGAGATGGCAACCCACCCCGGTTACTATGGCGACCTGGTGGAGACGGCCATGGGGCTGGTCTCCATGGCGACGGAGGAGATAGAGCGTGACCTTCACCGCTCGATGCCCGAGCACCGAGCGTTTCAGAACGCCACGGGCATCGCCGCGCTGCGCCGCGTGCTCACCGCCTACGCCCACCGCAACCCGGGCATCGGCTACTGCCAGGTACTAGTACTACACATATATATATATATGTATAATACTGCCAAGTACTAGTACTACACATATATATATAATACTGCCAGGTACTAGTACTACATATATATATATAATACTGCCAAGTACTAGTACTACACATTATATATAATACTGCCAGGTACTAGTACTACACATATATATATAATACTGCCAGGTACTAGTACTACATATATATATATATAAAATACCACCAGGTACTAATACTACACATTATATATAATACTGCCAGGTACTAGTACTACATATATATACAGTGCCTTGCGAAAGTATTCGGCCCCCTTGAACTTTTCAACCTTTTGACACATTTCAGGCTTCAAACATAAAGATATAAAATGTTTATTTTTTGTGAAGAATCACCAACAAGTGGGACACAATTGTGAAGTGGAACGAAATCTATTGGATATTTTAAACTTTTTTAGCAAATAAAAAACTGAAAAGTGGTGCGTGCAAAATTATTCGGCCCCTTTACTTTCAGTGCAGCAAACTCACTCCAGAAGTTCATTGAGGATCTCTGAATGATCCAATGTTGTCCTAAATGACTGATGGTGATAAATAGAATCCACCTGTGTGTGATCAAGTCTCTGTATAAATGCACCTGCTCTGTGATAGTCTCAGGGTTCTGTTGAAAGCGCAGAGAGCATCATGAAGACCAAGGAACACACCAGGCAGGTCCGTAATACTGTTGTGGAGAAGTTTAAAGCCGGATTTGGAAACAAAAAGATTTCCCAAGCTTTAAACATCCCAAGGAGCACTGTGCAAGCGATCATTTTGAAATGGAAGGAGTATCAGACCACCGCAAATCTACCAAGATCTGGCCGTCCCTCTAAACTTTCAGCTCAGACAAGGAGAAGATTGATCAGAGATGCAGCCAAGAGGCCCATGATCACTCTGGATGAACTGCAGACAACTACAGCTGAGGTGGGAGAGTCTGTCCATAGGACAACAATCAGTCGTACACTGCACAAATCTGGCCTTTTTGGAAGAGTGGCAAGAAGAAAGCCATTTCTCAAAGATATCCATTAAAAGTCTCGTCTAAAGTTTGCCACAAGCCACCTGGGAGACACACCAAACATGTGGAAGAAGGTGCTCTGGTCAGATGAAACCAAAATCAAACTTTTTGCCCACATTGCAAAACAATATGTTTGGTGTAAAAGCAACACAGCTCATCACCCTCAACACACCATCCCCACTGTCAAACATGGTGGTGGCAGCATCATGGTTTGGGCCTGCTTTTCTTCAGCAGGGACAGGGAAGATGGTTCAAATTGAGGGGAAGATGGATGCAGCCAAATACAGGACCATTCTGGATGAAAACCTGTTGGAGTCTGCAAAAGACCTGAAACTGGGACGGAGATTTATCTTCCAACAAGACAATGATCCCAAACATACAGCAAAATCTACAAAGGAATGGTTCACAAATAAACGTATCCAGGTGTTAGAATGGCCAAGTCAAAGTCCAGACCTGAATCCAATCGAGAATCTGTGGAAAGAGCTGAAAACTGCTGTTCACAAACGCTCTCCATCCAGCCTCACTGAGCTCAAGCTGTTTTGCAAGGAAGAATGGGCAAGAATGTCAGTCTCTCGATGTGCAAAACTGATAGAGACATACCCCAAGCGACTTGCTGCTGTAATTGCAGCAAAAGGTGGCTCTACAAAGTATTAACGCAAGGGGGCCCAATCATTTAGCACGCACCACTTTTCAGTTTTTTATTTGCTAAAAAAGTTTAAAATATCCAATAGATTTCGTTCCACTTCACAATTGTGTCCCACTTGTTGGTGATTCTTCACAAAAAATAAAATTTTTATATCTTTATGTTTGAAGCCTGAAATGTGTCAAAAGGTTGAAAAGTTCAAGGGGGCCGAATACTTTCGCAAGGTATTCTATATATATATATATATATATATATATATATATATATATAAAATACCGCCAGGTACTAAAATACCGCCAGGTACTAATACTACATATTATATATAATATGCATATAACACAACCCCGGCATCGGCTACTGCCAGGTACTAGTACTACACATACAGTGAGGAAAATAAGTATTTGAACGCGCTGCTATTTTGCAAGTTCTCCCACTTAGAAATCATGGAGGGGTCTGAAATTGTCATCGTAGGTGCATGTCCACTGTGAGAGACATAATCTAAAAAAACATCCAGAAATCACAATGTATGATTTTTTAACTATTTATTTGTATGATACAGCTGCAAATAAGTATTTGAACACCTGAGAAAATCAATGTTAATATTTGGTACAGTAGCCTTTGTTTGCAGTTCCAGAGGTCAAACGTTTCCTGTAGTTCTTCACCAGGTTTGACACACTGCAGAAGGGATTTTGGCCCACTCCTCCACACAGATCTTCTCTAGATCAGTCAGGTTTCTGGGCTGTCGCTGAGAAACACAGAGTTAAAAAAAATCATACACTGTGATTTCTGGATTTATTTTTTTAGATTATGTCTCTCACAGTGGACATGCACCTACGATGACAATTTCAGACCCTCCATGATTTCTAAGTGGGAGAACTTGCAAAATAGCAGGGTGTTCAAATACTTATTATACTTACTGTGTATATATATATATATATATATATATATATATACACTCACCGGCCACTTTATTAGGTACCCCATGCTAGTAACGGGTTGGACCCCCTTTTGCCTTCAGAACTGCCCCAATTCTTCGTGGCATAGATTCAACAAGGTGCTGGAAGCATTCCTCAGGGAGTTTGGTCCATGTTGACATGATGGCATCACACAGTTGCCGCAGATTTGTCGGCTGCACATCCATGATGCGAATCTCCCGTTCCACCACATCCCAAAGATGCTCTATTGGATTGAGATCTGGTGACTGTGGAGGCCATTTGAGTACAGCGAACTCATTGTCATGTTCAAGAAACCAGTTTGAGATGATTCCAGCTTTATGACATGGCGCATTATCCTGCTGAAAGTAGCCATCAGAAGTTGGGTACATTGTGGTCATAAAGGGATGGACATGGTCAGCAACAATACTCAGGTAGGCTGTGGCGTTGCAACGATGGTCAATTGGTACCAAGGGGCCCAAAGAGTGCCAAGAAAATATTCCCCACACCATGACACCACCACCACCAGCCTGAACCGTTGATACAAGGCAGGATGGATCCATGCTTTCATGTTGTAGACGCCAAATTCTGACCCTACCATCCGAACGTCGCAGCAGAAATCGAGACTCATCAGACCAGGCAACGTTTTTCCAATCTTCTATTGTCCAATTTCGATGAGCTTGTGCAAATTGTAGCCTCACTTTCCTGTTCTTAGCTGAAAGGAGTGGCACCCGGTGTGGTCTTCTGCTGCTGTAGCCCATCTGCCTCAAAGTTCGACGTACTGTGCGTTCAGAGATGCTCTTCTGCCCACCTTGGTTGTAACGGGTGGTAATTTGAGTCACTGTTGCCCTTCTATCAGCTCGAACCAGTCTGGCCATTCTCCTCTGACCTCTGGCATCAACAAGGCATTTCCGCCCACAGAACTGCCGCTCACTGGATGTTTTTTCTTTTTCGGACCATTCTCTGTAAACCCTAGAGATGGTTGTGCGTGAAAATCCCAGTAGATTAGCAGTTTCTGAAATACTCAGACCAGCCCTTCTGGCACCAACAATCATGCCACGTTCAAAGTCACTCAAATCACCTTTCTTCCCCATACTGATGCTCGGTTTGAACTGCAGGAGATTGTCTTGACCATGTCTACATGCCTAAATGCACTGAGTTGCCGCCATGTGATTGGCTGCTTAGAAATTAAGTGTTAACGAGCAGTTGGACAGGTGTACCTAATAAAGTGGCCGGTGAGTGTATATATATATATATATATATATATATATATATATATATATATATATATATATATATATATATATATAATGTATGTGTGTGTAATATACAATAACATGAATTATATCTGCTGTGTGTGTGTGTGTGTGTTTTTCTCTGCGTGTGTGTGTGTGTGTGTGTGTATGTGTGTGTGTGTGTGTGTGTGTGTTTTTTTCTGCGTGCGTGTGTGTGTGTGTGTGTGCAGGCGATGAACATCGTGACCTCTGTGCTGCTGCTTTACTGCCCCGAGGAAGAGGCCTTCTGGCTGCTGGTGGCGCTGTGTGAGCGCATGCTGCCGGACTACTACAACACCAGGGTTGTAGGTCAGTGACATCATCACTCTGACATCACTACTACAACACCAGGGTCGTAGGTCAGTGACATCATCACTCTGACGTCACTACTACAACACCAGGGTCGTCAATGCTAACTTTTTGGTATCTAACATAGCGTCCAAAGACACGGTCACCGTTCTCTCAACGTTCTGTATGTCGTTATCTCACTTTGTAGTTTAGTGACATCAGAATCATGCTGACTCAGGGTTTCTGCTGGGGGCCTGGTGTACCAGGGTGTTTTCGAGGACCTGACCCTGTGTTTGTGTGTGCAGGGGCCCTGGTGGACCAGGGTGTGTTCGAGGACCTGACCCTGTGTTTGTGTGTGCAGGGGCCCTGGTGGACCAGGGTGTGTTCGAGGACCTGACCCTGTGTTTGTGTGTGCAGGGGCCCTGGTGGACCAGGGTGTGTTCGAGGACCTGACCCTGTGTTTTTGTCTTCAGGGGCCCTGGTGGACCAGGGTGTGTTCGAGGACCTGACCCGGGGGTTCCTGCCCCTGCTGTACGACCACATGCAGCAGCTGGGGGTGATCTCCACCATCAGCCTGTCCTGGTTCCTGACCCTGTTCCTGTCCGTCATGCCCTTCGACAGCGCCGTCCTATTGGTCGACTGCTTCTTCTACGAAGGCATCAAGGTCATCTTCCAGGTCAGACATACACTACACACACTACACACTACACTAACTACACAACTATACACTACACAACTGTACACTACACAACTATACACTACACAACTATACACTACACAACTACACACACCCTACACACCCTACACACACTACACAACTACACACACTACACACTACACAACTATACACACACACACAATACACACTACACACTACTACACAACTATGTAAATGTAAATGTGCTGTATTTATATAGCGCTTTTCTAGTCTGAACGACTACTCAAAGCGCTTTTACATAGTACAGGAACCATTCACCATTCACACACATTCATACACTGTGGCCGAGGCCGAGGCTGCCGTACAAGGTGCCATCTGCTCATCAGATAAACACTCACACACATTCACACTCCGATGCGCAGCATCGGGGGCAACTCGGGGTTCAGTGTCTTGCCCAAGGACACTTCGACATGGGACTGCAGGGCCGGGGATTGAACCACCAACCTTCCAATTGGCAGGCAACCGCTCTACCACTGAGCCACAGCCGCCCAACTACACACACTACACACACTGCTACACAAACATAAATACAAATACTACAACACATGTGTATATGTGTGTGTGTGTGTGTGTGTGTGTGTGTGTGTGTGTGTGTGTGTGCGTGCGTGCGTGTGTGTGTGTGTAGGTAGCTCTGGAGGTTCTCCATGACAACATGGACTCTCTGCTCTCCTGCAGTGATGAAGGAGAAGCCATGACCATCCTGGGCAGGTAGGAGCTAGCCGCTAAATGCTAACATGTTAACATGCTAACATGCTAATGTAGTGCTTACTGTGTGTGTGTGTGTGTGTGTGTGTGTGTATGTGTGTGTGTGCGCAGGTACCTGGATAACGTTGTCAACAAACAGACTGTAGCTCCGCCCACCCCTCACCTCCACGCCCTGCTGACCAGCGGAGACACGCCTCCTCCAGATATAGACGTCTTCGACCTCATCAAGTCCTCCTACGAGGTCTCCACCTCCATTCATTTAGCGCCTAGCTTCATAGACTCCCATTCATTTAGCGTCTGGTTCCATAGACCTCCATTTATTTAGCCGTCTAGCTCCATAGACTCCCATTCATTTAGCCGTCTAGCTCCATAGACTCCCATTCCTTTATGATCTAGCTCCATAGACTCCCATTCATTTAGCCATCTAGCTCCATAGAATACCATTCATTTAGCCGTCTAGCTCCATAGACTCCCATTCATTTAGCCGTCTAGCTCCATAGACTCCCATTCCTTTATGATCTAGCTCCATAGACTCCCATTCAATTAGCCATCTAGCTCCATAGAATACCATTCAGTTAGCCGTCTAGCTCCGTAGACTCCCATTCATTTAGAGTCTAGCTCCATAAGCTCCCATTCATTTATCATCTAGCTCCATAGACTCCCATTCATTTATCATCTAGCTCCGTAGACTCCCATTAATTTATCATCTAGCTCCATATACTCCCATTCATTTAGATTCTAGCTCTGTAGACTCCCATTCATTTAGCGTCTAGTTCCGTAGACTCCCATTCATTTAGAGTCTAGTTCCGTAGACTCCCATTCATTTATCATCTAGCCTTATAGACTCCCATTCATTTAGCCGTCTAGCTCCGAAGACTCCCATTCATTTAGCCGTCTAGCTCCATAGACTTCCATTCATTTAGCATCTAGCTCCGTAGACCTACATTTAGTGGGGCTTAATAGGGAGCCACCAGGCTCTCCGTGTAAGGTTAACCTCCGTTTCTTCTTCTGTGTTTTTTTTCTCTTCTTCTGTGCTCAGAGGTTTGGCAGCCTGCGCTCTGATGTCATCGAGCAGATGAGGTTCAAGCAGAGGTTAAAGGTGATCCAGTCTCTGGAGGACACGGCCAAGAGGAGCGTGGTGGGTTAGCACGCTGTTAGCACACTGTTATCTCGCCGTTGGCTCGCTGTTAAATGCTAACAAGTTTACTGTGTTTCTCTCTCTGTGTGTGTGTGTGTGTGTGTCTGTGTTTGTGTCTCTCTCTCTCTCTCTGTGGGTGTCTGTCTCTCTCTGTTTGTGTGTGTGTGTGTGTTTGTGTGTCTGGGTGTGTTCGTGCGTGAGTGTGTGTGTGTCTCTGTGTGTGTGTGTGTGTGTCTCTGTGTGTGCGTGTGGGTGTGTCTCTGTGAGTGTGTGTGTGTGTGTCTCTCTGTGTGTGTGTGGGTGTGTCTCTGTGAGTGTGTGTGTGTTTGTGTGTCTGGGTGTGTTCGTGCGTGAGTGTGTGTGTGTCTCTGTGTGTGTGTGTGTGTGTCTGTGTGTGTGTGTGTGTGTGTCTCTGTGTGTGCGTGTGGGTGTGTCTCTGTGAGTGTGTGTGTGTGTGTGTGTGTGTCTCTCTGTGTGTGTGTGGGTGTGTCTCTGTGAGTGTGTGTGTGGGTGTGTCTCTGTGTGTGTGTGTGTGGGTGTCTCTGTGTGTGTGTGTCTCTGTGTGTATGTGTGTGTGTATGTGTGTATGTGTGTATGTGTGTGTGTGTGCAGGTCAGAGCGATGATGACAGAGTCAGC
>CM057246.1:403953-424323 GCA_029931835.1 Etheostoma nigrum
GCAGGCAGGGGACAAAGAGACAGGAGAAAACAGCAGGCAGGGGACAAAGAGAAAGGAGAAAACAGCAGCCAGGGGACAAAGAGAAAGGAGAAAACAGCAGCCAGGGGACGAAGAGAAAGGAGAAAACAGCAGGCAGGGGACAAAAAGAAAGGAGAAAACTGTTCCACACGACAAGGTAGACCGACTGGAATAGGAGCCAAGCTGAGATAAGAGGGGAGAGGAGGAAAAACACGACTGCTGTCGCCAGAAGCAGGAAGAAGAAGACATGTTGCCCCTCTAGCCCCACCCCCAGACTGTGATGTCAGACATGTTGTCCCTCTGGCCCCGCTCCCGGAATGTGAAGTTCAGACATGTTGCCCCTCTGGCCCCGCCCCCAGACTGTGATGTCAGACATGTTGCCCCACTTGCCCTGCCCCCAGACTGTGATGTCAGACATGTTGCCCCACTTGCCCTGCCCCCAGACTGTGATGTCAGACATGTTGCCCCTCTGGCTCCGCCCCCAGAATGTGAAGTTCAGACATGTTGCCCCACTGGCCCCGCCCCCGGAATGTGATGTTAGACATGTTGCCCCTTTGGCCCCGCCCCCATACTGTTTTATCATGGTCTGTGGGCGGGGCTAGAAGATCAGAACAGAAAATCTTACTCTCAATCTTTCTTCTGAATAATTAACCCCATCGTCAAGGTTACAGTCTCTCTCAGTGATGATGATGATGGTGATGAAGATGATGATTATAATAATGACTTCCTGTGTGCAGGTGAGGAGGGGAAGGATGGAGGCGCTGACAGCGAGGAGAAGAAAGGTAAACGTACCTGTTCAGGTGAAATGACTCAGAGGAGAAACCTGCTCTGACCTTAGTGTGTGTGTGTGAGTGTGTGTGTGTGTGTGTGTGTGTGTGTGTGTGTGTGTGTGTGTGTGTGTGTGTGTGTGTGTGTGTGTGTGTGTGTGTGTAGATGTCCAGGTAAAGGACTACAGGTACTACCTGAGAATGTGGGCCAAAGAGAAGGAGCAGAGGACAGAGACCATCAAAGACCTGCCCAGGATGAACCAGGTACCTGTCTGTAACCTATCTGTCTGTAACCTCCATCCATCTTCGTCATCTTCTTATCCGGTATCACGTCGCGGGGGCAGCAGCTCCATCAGGGGACCCCAAACTTCCCTTTCCCGAGCCACATCAACCAGCTCCGACTGGGGGGTCCCGAGGTGTTCTCAGGCCAGGTTGGAGATATAAACCCTCCACCTAGTCCTGGGTCTTCCCTGAGGTCTACTCCCAGCTGGACGTTCCTCCACCTAGTCCTGCGTCTTCCCCGAGTCTTCCTCCCAGCTCGACGTCCCTCCACCTAGTCCTGGGTCTTCCCCAAGGCCTCTTCCCAGCTGGACATCCCTCCACCTAGTCCAGGGTCCCGAATTCCCTAATTGGTTTCCTGCTAAGAACCATGGCCTCAGATTTAGAGGTGCTGATCCTCATCCCAGCCGCTTCACCCTCGGCTGCAAACCGATCCAGTGAGTGCTGAAGGTCACAGACCGATGATGTCATCAGGACCACATCATCCGCGAAAAGCAGCAAAGAGATCCCGGGCCCATCGAACTGCAACCCTCCCCACCCAGACTACCCCTCGATATCCTGTCCATAAATATTACAAACAGGATTGGTGACAAAGCGCAGCCCTGGTGGACGCCGACCCTCCAGAACCTGGAACGAGTCAGACTTACTGCTGAGAACCCAGACCCAGCTCGCTTTGGTCACACAGAGATTGGATGGCCCTGAGAAGGGACCCCCTCACCCCATACTCCCGCAGCACCTCCCACAATTTCTCCCGGGGGACCCGGTCATAAGCCTTCTCCAGATCCACAAAACACATGTAGACTGGTTGGGCATACTCCCAGGCTCCCTCCAGGATCCTTGCAAGAGTGAAGATCTGATCCGTTGTTCCATGGTCAGGACGGAATCCGCATTGTTCCTCTTCAATCTGAGGTCCGACTATCGGCCGAACCCTCCTTTCCAGCACCTTGGAGTAGACTTTACCAGGGAGGCTGAGATGTTTGATACCACTGTAATTGGCACACACCCTCTGGTCCCCCTTTTTGAAGAGGGGAACCACCACCCCGGTTTGCCACTCCCTAGGCACTGTCCCAGACCTCCATGCAATGTTAAAGAGGCGTGTCAACCAAGACAGCCCCCCCACACCCAGAGCTTTCAGCATTGACCTTCGGCCTAGGGTGCTCTGGTACCAAGTCCACTTACAGTGGGTACGGAAAGTATTCAGACCCCTTTAAATTTTTCACTCTTTGTTTCATTGCAGGCATTTTCCAAAAATCAAAAAAGTTCATTTTATTTCTCAGTAATGTACACTCAGCACCCCATCTTGGACAGAAAAAAACAGAAATGTAGAAATTTTTGCAAATTTATTAAAAAACAAAAACTGAAATATCACATGGTCATAAGTATTCAGACCCTTTGTTCAGTATTTAGTAGAAGCACCCTTTTGATCTAATACAGCCATGAGTCGTTTTGGGAAAGATGCAACAAGTTTTTCACATCTGGATTTGGGTATCCTCTGCCATTCCTCCTTGCAGATCCTCTCCAGTTCTGTCAGGTTGGATGGTAAACGTTGGTGGACAGTCATTTTCAGGTCTCTCCAGAGATGCTCAATTGGGTTTAAGTCAGGGCTCTGGCTGGGCCATTCAAGAACAGCCACGGAGTTGTTGTGAAGCCACTCCTTCGTTATTTTAGCGGTGTGCTTAGGGTCATTGTCTTGTTGGAAGGTAAACCTTCGGCCCAGTCTGAGGTCCAGAGCACTCTGGAAAAGGTTTTCGTCCAGGATATCCCTGTACTTGGCCGCATTCATCTTTCCCTCGATTGCAACCAGTCGTCCTGTCCCTGCAGCTGAAAAACACCCCCACAGCATGATGCTGCCACCACCATGCTTCACTGTTGGGACTGTATTGGACAGGTGATGAGCAGTGCCTGGTTTTCTCCACACATACCGCTTAGAATTAAGGCCAAAAAGTTCTATCTTGGTCTCATCAGACCAGAGGATTTTATTTATCACCATCTTGGAGTCCTTCAGGTGTTTTTTAGCAAACTCCATGCGGGCTTTCATGTGTCTTGCACTGAGGAGAGGCTTCCTTCGGGCCACTCTGCCATAAAGCCCCGACTGGTGGATTGCTGCAGTGATGGTTGACTTACTACAACTTTCTCCCATCTCCCGACTGCATCTCTGGAGCTTAGCCACAGTGACCATTGGGTTCTTCTTTGCCTCTCTCACCAAGGCTCTTCTCCCCCGATAGCTCAGTTTGGCCGGACGGCCAGCTCTAGGAAGGGTTCTGGTCGTCCCAAACGTCTTCCATTTGAGGATTATGGAGGCCACTGTGCTCTTAGGAACCTTAAGTGCAGCAGAAATTTTTTTGTAACCTTGACCAGATCTGTGCCTTGCCACAATTCTGTCTCTGAGCTCCTCAGGCAGTTCCTTTGACCTCATGATTGTCATTTGCTCTGACATGCACTGTGAGCTGTAAGGTCTTATATAGACAGGTGTGTGGCTTTCCTAATCAAGTCCAATCAGTATAATCAAACACAGCTGGACTCCAATGAAGGTGTAGAACCATCTCAAGGATGATCAGAAAAAATAGACAGCACCTGAGTTACATATGAGGGTCACGGCAAAGGGTCTGAATACTTATGACCATGTGATATTTCAGTTTTTGTTTTTTAATAAATTTGCAAACATTTCTACATTTCTGTTTTTTTCTGTCCAAGATGGGGTGCTGAGTGTACATTACTGAGAAATAAAATGAACTTTTTTGATTTTTGGAAAATGGCTGCAATGAAACAAAGAGTGAAAAATTTAAAGGGGTCTGAATACTTTCCGTACCCACTGTATGAGCATCCTAGGGTGCTTTGGTACCAAGTCCACTTATGAGCATCCTAGGGTGCTCTGGTACCAAGTCTACTTATGAGCATCCTAGGGTGCTCTGTGACCAAGTCCACTTATGAGCATCCTAGGGTGACTGGTACCACGTACTCTGAAAGTCTCTAAGAAGGCAGAGTACGCCGAGCTCTTGTTTGGTGCATATGCACAAACAACGGGCAGAGTCCCCCCCGCAGGTGTAAGGAGGCGACCCTCCCGGGTAAACTCCAACAATGCGGCTCTCACCCGGGGGCTTGTGAGTATCCCCACACCCGCCCGGTGTCTCACACACTGTGCAACTCCAGAGTTGGACAGAGTCCAACCCCTATCCAGGAGTATGGGTCCAGAACCAAGACTGTGCGTAGAGTTAAGCCCCACCAGGTCTAACTGTTAGAGCTGTGTGGCAGCGCACCCGACCCCAGCGGTTCCTCTCACACGTGGTGGTCCATGGAGAGGGAGGGGCCACGTAGCTTCTTCAGGCTCCGTGGCAAACCCCCTCGCTGACAAGTCCTCCGTCTGGGCCTGGCTCCAGACGGGGTTAACCTGTCTGGCTCTAACCTGTCTGTCTGTCTGTAACCTGTCTGTCTGTAACCTGTCTGTCTGTAACCTGTCTGTCTGTAATCTGTCTGACTGTAACCTGTCTGTCTGTAACCTGTCTGTCTGTAACCCGTCTCCCTCTAACCCTTCTCCCTCTAACCTGTCTCCCTCTAACCTGTCTCCCTCTAACCTGTCTCCTTCTAACCCGTCTCCCTCTAACCTGTCTCCCTCTAACCTGTCTCCCTCTAACCTGTCTCCCTCTAACCCATCTCCCTGTAACTCCCTTCTATCCGTCTCCCTCTAACCCGCCTCCCTGCAACCTGTCTCCTTCTAACCCGTCTCCTTCTAACCCGTCTCCCTCTAACCTGTTTTCCTCTAACCTGTCTCCCTATAATCTGTTTCCCTATAACTTGTCTCCCTATAACCTGTCGATCTGTAACCCGTCTCCCTCTAATCTGTCTGTCTGTGACCTGTCTGTCTCTAACCCGTCTCCTGCTAACCTGTCTCCCTCTAACCCGTCTCCCTCTAACCCGTCTCCCTGACCTGTCTCCCTCTAACCCGTCTCCCTGACCTGTCTCCGTCTAACCCGTCTCCCTGACCTGTCTCCGTCTAACCCGTCTCCCTCTAACCTGTCTCCCTATAACCTGTCTATCTCTAACCTGTCTCCCTCTAACCCGTCTCCTTCTAACCCGTCTCCTTGACCTGTCTCCCTCCAACCCGTCTCCCTGACCTGTCTCTCTCTCCAGGAGCAGTTCATCGAGCTGTGTAAGACTCTGTATAACATGTTCAGTGAGGAGCGAGAGGAGCAGCAGCTGTACCACTCCATCGCCACCGTGGCCAGCCTGCTGCTGCGCATCGGAGAGGTCGGCAAGAAGTTCAGCAACGGGGGGGGCAGGAAGACGGAGGCTGCTCAAGCCCCGCCCACCGCATCACAGTTGCCGCCCATCATGTCTCAAGCTGCGCCCACCAACACGCAGTCTCCACCCCCTGCCGACCCCCAGGCCCCGCCCCCTGACGGCGTGTGCCGGGCCCTGGCCAACCCTCAGGCCCCGCCCCCTGCCGACCCCCAGGCCCCGCCCCCTGACGCCCTGTGCCGGGCCCTGGCTGAGGCCCAGCTGGAGCCGGCGCCCGCGGCGGCGTCAGACGAGGAGGCGCGAGACGACCGGTCGGTGTCGTCCTACTCGGTGGTGAGCGCCGGCTCGCTGGGGTGCGAGGACATCGCCGACGACACGGTGCTGGTGGGTGGCGGCCAGCAGAGGCACGGAAGCGTGCTGGATGCCGATTGGTCGATCAGCTTCGAGCAGGTGCTGGCCTCGCTGTTGACGGAGCCGCCGCTCGTCGACTACTTCGAGAAAAAGACAGACGTACGGGACAAGATGGCCGCCTGCAAGGCCAAGAGGGCGGTGCAGCGGCAGATAAGCTCCGCCTCCGAACAAGAAATCACCCAGCATTCAATCTGAGTCACATACCTGTCTGTCTGTCTGTCTGTCTGTCTGTCTCTCATTGTCTGTCTGCCTGTCTGCCTGTTTCACCACCAAGTATCCAAGTTGTTTTTAACTAAACTTTATTATCAAATAACTTTCTTATAGAAACTATTTTAGTTTTAAGGTTTAAAATCTGAAATATTCTCAGTTTCCTGAAGTCACCGGACCAGGAAGAACTTATCCATTAACTCTGCTTCTGTACAGAAATATTAATAAATCATCACTTCCTGTTTCCTGTTCACAACTCAAGGCTTTTACTTTGAAGCCTTGTCTGTTAGCAGCTGAAGTCTTTTATTTTGAAGCCTTGTCTGTTAGCAGCTGAAGTCTTTTATTTTGAAGCCTTGTCTGTGAGCAGCTGAAGTCTTTTATTTTGAAGCCTTGTTTTTATATGAGCTTCCTGTTGACGCGATGATGTCAGAGGACGTGCCGTCTAATAAATATTTTCTTCTTCTCTCGTGTCTCTGGTTTTAACTATTTATATTTTATGACCCAAGAGGTGGGGACAAGAAGTGGCCTCCTGTCTGCCCCCCCCCGGGTTCTTAGTCTAGGCTAGGACCCCAGGGGACAAGAGGTGGCCTCCTGTCTGCTCTCGTGTCTCTGGTTTTAACTATTTATATTTTATGACCCAAGAGGTGGGGACAAGAGGTGGCCTCCTGTCTGCCCCCCCCGGGGTCTTAGGCTAGGACCCCAAGGGACAAGAGGTGGCCTCCTGTCTGCCCCTCCCGGGGTCTTAGTCTAGGCTAGGACCCCAAGGGACAAGAGGTGGCCTCCTGTCTGCCCCCCCGGGGTCTTAGGCTAGGACCCCAAGGGACAAGAGGTGGCCTCCTGTCTGCCCCTCCCGGGGTCTTAGTCTAGGCTAGGACCCCAGGGGACAAGAGGTGGCCTACTGTCTGCACCCCCTGGGGTCTTAGTCTAGGCTAGGACCCCAAGGGACAAGAGGTGGCCTACTATCTGCCCCCCCCCCCCCCGGGGCCTTAGTCTGGGCTAGGACCCCAGGGGACAAGAGGTGGCCTACTGTCTGCCCCCCCACCGGGGTCTTAGTCTGGGCTAGGACCCCAGGGGACAAGAGGTGGCCTCCTGCCTGCCCCCCCGGGGTCTTTGTCTAGGCTAGGACAACACAATGCTGATTAACTGTTGATGTTAGAGTTTCACACTTACACGACAGACCCTTTTGCTCTGTGACCAAAAACGACCCCCAAAGGTGCAGAGTTTGAAGGCTGGTCCTCCCCGATTGGACAGCAAAGATGCGCCGGCATGTTGCCATGCCAACGACGGACCAATGAGAAAGGATTTGAATGCACCAGGTGAAAAGGAACCGCCCCAAGGTGCAGGGGATAAAACTGTGTGATTTACGAATATTCAGCACTAGTTTCACGTGAATTTAATATAACATGTAATATAATATAATTTAATGTAACATGTAATATAATATAATATAACATGTAATATAATTTAATATAATATAACATGTAATATAATTTAATTTAATTTAATGTAACATGTAATTTAATTTAATTTAATATAACATGTAATGTAATAGAATTTAATTTAATATAAAATGTAATATAATATAATGAAATGTTGATATACAGTGAAACAATCATAAAACCTCGGTTTTATCCAGAAGGACCTTATCTTTTATAGTTTTTGTCTGTTGTACTCACACATGACATGTTCTGACATGTCCGCCGGCTGATCGGAGGAGCTCGGCTCGGCTCGGCTCGGAGACAACGCCCTGCCGCTGTGACTTAGCCTTGGAGAGAGTCAGACGCGGGAAATTGAACCGGAGGATCATCAGATGAAAACAGAGCCGGTGTTCCGGTTTAACGAGAGTCCATGTTAACTGGCGACCGTCAGCCAAAAGCGTCTGTTGTTGTCGTAGTGACGACAGTTGTTGCAAAACGGGAAGAGACTACGTAGCTGTCCGCGTGAATGCCTTTTTGTTAAGTTGTCATTAAAATATGCAACATAACGACGTGTACATTAGGCTACCTTTCTGATTTGTCTTTTGAATCTAGTCTGAGGAAACTTGTCCGTCGCGTTTGGAACGCGGCTTGCTGTTAAGAAGGAAAACAGAAACACAGCGTTGCCCTTCCTGTTTATGTCTAGAATACGTTTTATTGAATAGGCTACACCTATTCATCTTTAGAGCCTGTTTAAGTAAACACGTATCACGTAGAAAAGTATTTAGCCCTTTTAAAAGTAGAAAAAAAATTAATGTAACAACTTGGATTCGAACTCGTAGCTGCCTTTGTGAGAAAATATATAAGTTTCAATGGTTTAACGCAGCGCGCCATAGCATCGTATCAAGAGCTATTGGGCATGGCTTCATATCAACTCAAACGTCACACAGGGTCTCTTAAAATGAAGAGGCAGCCCGATCAACTTGTGACCACACAACACTGCGTGCAAATAACTCACAAGTTGCTCTTGCTCAGAAATTGTCTTTATTTTGTTTGATTCCCACAAAATACACGCCTTGTATGTTTGTCAATTGTAAGCACGTTCAAATCAACCTGAAACTCAAATGTCCATCTCTGACAAAACAAATAATAAGTCTCAGCTATCTCATCATATCTTTAAAACAGCAGGCAGTCAGATCCAGTTGTGACCACTGCATGTAGCCTTAAGCTACTAACATTAATAAATTATATGTGTTAGTAGCTTCAACCTTGAGGTTATACTTAACACCTCCTTTGGTCACCACTCCTTCCAATGCCTTTAAAACAAATAAAACAAATAAAAAAAAACAAATAAAAAACATGATTTCACATACAGGTCTGTGCAGGATGAATAGTACAGTACAGATGTAGAACAGTTAGCATGTACAGTCATCGGACAGGCCGTACTTTAAAGGCAGTAAGTGGGATAAGCGTTTTGAATTTCAAAGTTTTTTTGTAGTTCATTTCAGTCATTTGCAGCTGAGAACTGGAAGGAGTGGTGACCAAAGGAGGTGTTAAGTAGCCTATAACCTCAAGGTTGAAGCTACTAACACAAATAGCCTATATAATTTATATTAATGTTAGTAGTTTAAGGCTACATGCAGTGGTCACAACTGGATCTGACTGCCTGCTGTTTTAAAGATATGATGAGATAGCTGAGACTTATTATTTGTTTTGTCAGAGATGGACATTTGAGTTTCAAGTTGATTTGAACGTGCTTACAATTGACAAACATACAAGGCGTGTATTTTGTGGGAATCAAGCAAAATAAAGACAATTTCTGAGCAAGAGCAACTTGTGAGTTATTTGCAGTGTTGTGTGGTCACAAGTTGATCGGGCTGCCTCTTCATTTTAAGAGACCCTGTGTGACGTTTGAGTTGATATGAAGCCATGCCCAATAGCTCTTGATATGATGCTATGGCGCGCTGCGTTAAATCGCGGAAACTTATATATTTTCTCACAAAGGCAGCTACGAGTTTGAATCCAAGTTGTTACATTCATTTTTTTCGACTTTTAAAAGGGCTAAATACTTTTCTACGTGACATGTGTTTACTTAAACAGGCTCTGAAGATGAATAGGTGTAGCCTATTCAAACGTATTCTAGACATAAACAGGAAGGGCAACGCTGTGTTTCTGTTTTCCTTCTTAACAGCAAGCCGCGTTCCAAACGCGACGGACAAGTTTCCTCAGACTAGATTCAAAAGACAAATCAGAAAGGTAGCCTGATGTACACGTCGTTATGTTTTATATTTTAATGACAACTTAACAAAAAGGCATTCACGCGGACAGCTACGTAGTCTCTTCCCGTTTTGCAACAGCTGTCGTCACTACGACAACAACAGACGCTTTTGGCTGACGGTCGCCAGTTAACATGGACTCTCGTTAAACCGGAACACCGGGTTACCTCTTATCTGTTCGGCGTCATGGTTCAGGAGTTTCACGTCGTCAGGTGTTTCAGCTGTCAGACCTTCCAGGTTCACCAGGTAACACACACACACACACGCACACACGCACACACCTAACGGGGAAGCTACAGGCTAACACTGGAGATGATAACAGGGAAGCACACTGGAGATGATAACAGGGAAGCTACAGGCTAACACTGGAGATGATAACAGGGAAGCTACAGGCTAACACTGGAGATGATAACAGGGAAGCTACAGGCTAACACTGGAGATGATAACAGGGAAGCTACAGGCTAACACTGGAGATGATAACAGGGAAGCTACAGGCTAACACTGGAGATAATAACAGGGAAGCTACAGGCTAACACTGGAGATGATAACAGGGAAGCTACAGGCTAACACTGGAGATGATAACAGGGAAGCTACAGGCTAACACTGGAGATAATAACAGGGAAGCTACAGGCTAACACTGGAGATGATAACAGGGAAGCTACAGGCTAACACTGGAGATAATAACAGGGAAGCTACAGGCTAACACTGGAGATAATAACAGGGAAGCTACAGGCTAACACTGGAGCTGCTGATGGGGAAGCTGTGCCGTGTCTAGTTACCCCCGTGTTGTGTCTAGTTACCCCTTTGTTGTGTCTAGTTACCCCCGTGTTGTGTCTAGTTACCCCTGTGTCGTGTCTAGTTGCCCCTGTGCCATGTCTAGTTACCCCTGTGTTGTGTCTAGTTACCCCTGTGTTGTGTCTAGTTACCCTCGTGGCGTGTCCAATTACCCCTGTATTGTGTCTACTTAACCCTGTATTGTGTCTACTTAACCCTGTATTGTGTCTACTTAACCCTGTATTGTGTCTAGTTACCCTTGTGTTGTGTCTAGGTACCCCTGTGTTGTGTCTAGTTACCCCTGTGCCGTGTCTAGTTACCCCTGTGTTTTTTATCAGGTGAAAAAAGTGAACAGGTGGAGCTGTAAACTGTGCGGAGAGAAACAGTCGCTGAAGAAGGTCAGACTACTCCCTATCTCCTATCTCCTACTCCCTATCTCCTACTCCCTACCTTCTGCGTTGTGATTGGTTAACAGGAGTTTGGGCGGTGTGTTCTGCGTTGTGATCGGTTAACAGGGGTTTGGGCGGTGTGTTCTGCGTTGTGATTGGTTAACAGGAGTTTGGGCGGGGCTCTGGGGCAGACTGCAGGCGTCATGTCCAGAAACTCAACGCCATGAGAGGAGCCGTGCTACAGCAGCAGGACAGCACCTGGTCGCTAAGGTAACCAGCCTGGCTGTCCTACAGTGTACTGCAGCATTTTAAATGTCATCTCACCTGTTTCTGATTTACTGTTCACAGGAAACAGGAAGTAGAAGTAGAAGTAGAAGAAGAAGAAGAAGAAAAAGACGAGCAGGTAAACACACACACACACACACACACACACACACACACACACACACACACACCACGGGACTTGTGATGATACTGCAGCCAGCCACCGGGGGCGGGGCTTATGGTTGATACCACTGGGGGCGGGTCGTGACCGGTATCACCAGGAGGCGGGGCTTATGACAGATACCACCAGGGGTCGGGGCTTATGGCCAATACCACCGGGGGGCGGGGCTTATGACTTATAACTCGGCTATCTCGTCTCAGGAGACTCCGGCAAGCCGCTGGAGCAAATACCTGGTCACACCTGAGGAGGCGGAGCCAGAGGACGAGGACGAGGAGAATGTTCTGATGGACAGGCAGCGTCTCCATGGCAACAGCACAGCTGACAGGTAATAGTAATCAGTATCCCACAATGCAATGCTGTAGTAACACTGGACTCTACGCCTGCATCAGTGTCCCAAAATGCAACGCTGTAAAACATAACTTTAATGTAGTTTTCTACAAATTTCAAAGGACTGTTGGTCTAGTAGGGATGAGCGAGTACAGCATTAGGCTCGTTCGAGATGAGCCAGGTCTGCGCAGAATCGATCACCGGCGATCGCGGCCGTTGCATGCCGGTTAGATTTGTGTCCGACTTGATCCCGACTTGCTCTGACGTCATGCACACGTGGGTAACGGAAATCTTACGAGAGCAAGGCGGCCGCAGTTCTGAGACCCAGGCGGCGCAGTTGGTTTTCACCGACTGCAAGAGCCAGGCGGACCCAGGCGGACCCAGAGCATGCTGGGAAACGCCGGCCTCTCAGCTGATTGGTTCACGATCGACTCAACATGATGACGTTTTATATAAACCTTTTATTATTTTTTAATCGGAGGGATTTTAATTGCTATTTGTCTGATTTAAAGACTTATTCTCTACAGAACACATGTTGGGAGGCTGATAGTGATGTTTAGAAGTCAGAGAGACTAAATCTGATCAGATCACGGATCATCTCCAGTCTGTTGTTAATTAAAATCAGCAACAGATCGCATGTAGAGCACTTTGACAGCTACTTTGTCATAATTAAAACAACTGGAGACTGTGTACAAGCTGATATGTGGGTCTGATTATATTTTATTAAATCGGAATCGCACCACAGTGTTTTCGTCACTTCCTGTCCAGCCTGAAGGCGGCTGGAATCGGCTGGAATCTGTCCGACTTTACCGCAGCTTTTTGTCCCCGCCCCCGCTGCTGCCGCCTGCTCTCGTCTACTTTACAGGCGAGGCGCAGTTCATCTCCAACGAGCCTAGTATCTGTATCTGTACTCGGACTGGGCGGGGCCTAACCCGGAAGGGGTCAGATTTAACCCGGAAGTGGGTTGGGTTGTCTTGAAATGGGCGGTGCTTTAACCGGTATGTTATTTTAAGCATGCAATTGATATGAGTTGATCAGAAATTGTTATATTTATTGCTATATTAATATTCATAAAAAGTAACATCTGAGGGGTTTTATGTTTTATATCTTGTCTGACTGTAACATCTGAGGGTTTATATCTTTAATCTCTCGTCTGACTGTAACATCTGAGGGTTTATATCTTTAATCTCTCGTCTGACTGTAACATCTGAGGGGTTTTATGTTTTGTATCTTTAATCTCTCGTCTGACTAACATCTGAGGGTTTATATCTTTAATCTCTCGTCTGACTGTAACATCTGAGGGTTTATATCTTTAATCTCTCGTCTGACTGTAACATCTGAGGGTTTATATCTTTAATCTCTCGTCTGACTGTAACATCTGAGGGTTTATATCTTTAATCTCTCGTCTGACTGTAACATCTGAGGGTTTATATCTTTAATCTCTCGTCTGACTAACATCTGAGGGTTTATATCTTTAATCTCTCGTCTGACTGTAACATCTGAGGGGTTTTATGTTTTGTATCTTTAATCTCTCGTCTGACTAACATCTGAGGGGTTTTATGTTTTGTATCTTTAATCTCTCGTCTGACTGTAACATCTGAGGGTTTATATCTTTAATCTCTCGTCTGACTGTAACATCTGAGGGTTTATATCTTTAATCTCTCGTCTGACTGTAACATCTGAGGGTTTTATATCTTTAATCTCTCGTCTGACTGTAACATCTGAGGGTTTTATGTTTTATATCTTTAATCTCTCGTCTGACTGTAACATCTGAGGGTTTATATCTTTAATCTCTCGTCTGACTGTAACATCTGAGGGTTTATATATCTTTAATCTCTCGTCTGACTGTAACATCTGAGGGTTTATATCTTTAATCTCTCGTCTGACTGTAACATCTGAGGGTTTATATCTTTAATCTCTCGTCTGACTGTAACATCTGAGGGTTTACAGTGGGTACGGAAAGTATTCAGACCCCTTTAAATTTTTCACTCTTTGTTTCATTGCAGGCATTTTCCAAAAATCAAAAAAGTTCATTTTATTTCTCAGTAATGTACACTCAGCACCCCATCTTGGACAGAAAAAAACAGAAATGTAGAAATTTTTGCAAATTTATTAAAAAACAAAAACTGAAATATCACATGGTCATAAGTATTCAGACCCTTTGTTCAGTATTTAGTAGAAGCACCCTTTTGATCTAATACAGCCATGAGTCGTTTTGGGAAAGATGCAACAAGTTTTTCACATCTGGATTTGGGTATCCTCTGCCATTCCTCCTTGCAGATCCTCTCCAGTTCTGTCAGGTTGGATGGTAAACGTTGGTGGACAGTCATTTTCAGGTCTCTCCAGAGATGCTCAATTGGGTTTAAGTCAGGGCTCTGGCTGGGCCATTCAAGAACAGCCACGGAGTTGTTGTGAAGCCACTCCTTCGTTATTTTAGCGGTGTGCTTAGGGTCATTGTCTTGTTGGAAGGTAAACCTTCGGCCCAGTCTGAGGTCCAGAGCACTCTGGAAAAGGTTTTCGTCCAGGATATCCCTGTACTTGGCCGCATTCATCTTTCCCTCGATTGCAACCAGTCGTCCTGTCCCTGCAGCTGAAAAACACCCCCACAGCATGATGCTGCCACCACCATGCTTCACTGTTGGGACTGTATTGGACAGGTGATGAGCAGTGCCTGGTTTTCTCCACACATACCGCTTAGAATTAAGGCCAAAAAGTTCTATCTTGGTCTCATCAGACCAGAGGATTTTATTTATCACCATCTTGGAGTCCTTCAGGTGTTTTTTAGCAAACTCCATGCGGGCTTTCATGTGTCTTGCACTGAGGAGAGGCTTCCTTCGGGCCACTCTGCCATAAAGCCCCGACTGGTGGATTGCTGCAGTGATGGTTGACTTACTACAACTTTCTCCCATCTCCCGACTGCATCTCTGGAGCTTAGCCACAGTGACCATTGGGTTCTTCTTTGCCTCTCTCACCAAGGCTCTTCTCCCCCGATAGCTCAGTTTGGCCGGACGGCCAGCTCTAGGAAGGGTTCTGGTCGTCCCAAACGTCTTCCATTTGAGGATTATGGAGGCCACTGTGCTCTTAGGAACCTTAAGTGCAGCAGAAATTTTTTTGTAACCTTGACCAGATCTGTGCCTTGCCACAATTCTGTCTCTGAGCTCCTCAGGCAGTTCCTTTGACCTCATGATTGTCATTTGCTCTGACATGCACTGTGAGCTGTAAGGTCTTATATAGACAGGTGTGTGGCTTTCCTAATCAAGTCCAATCAGTATAATCAAACACAGCTGGACTCCAATGAAGGTGTAGAACCATCTCAAGGATGATCAGAAGAAATAGACAGCACCTGAGTTACATATGAGGGTCACGGCAAAGGGTCTGAATACTTATGACCATGTGATATTTCAGTTTTTGTTTTTTAATAAATTTGCAAAAATTTCTACATTTCTGTTTTTTTCTGTCCAAGATGGGGTGCTGAGTGTACATTACTGAGAAATAAAATGAACTTTTTTGATTTTTGGAAAATGGCTGCAATGAAACAAAGAGTGAAAAATTTAAAGGGGTCTGAATACTTTCCGTACCCACTGTATATCTTCAATCTCTCGTCTGACTGTAACATCTGAGGGTTTATATCTTTAATCTCTCGTCTGACTGTAACATCTGAGGGGTTTTATGTTTTGTATCTTTAATCTCTTGTCTGACTAACATCTGAGGGTTTATATCTTTAATCTCTCGTCTGACTGTAACATCTGAGGGTTTATATCTTTAACCTCTCGTCTGACTGTAACATCTGAGGGTTTATATCTTTAATCTCTCGTCTGACTAACATCTGAGGGTTTTGTATCTTTAATCTCTCGTCTGACTGTAACATCTGAGGGTTTTATGTTTTGTATCTTTAATCTCTCGTCTGACTGTAACATCTGAGGGTTTTATATCTTTAATCTCTCGTCTGACTGTAACATCTGAGGGTTTTATATCTTTAATCTCTCGTCTGACTGTAACATCTGAGGGTTTTATATCTTTAATCTCTCGTCTGACTGTAACATCTGAGGGTTTTATTTATATCTTTAGTCTCTCGTCTGACTGTAACATCTGAGGGTTTTATATCTTTAATCTCTCGTCTGACTGTAACATCTGAGGGTTTTATATCTTTAATCTCTCGTCTGACTGTAACATCTGAGGGTTTATATCTTTAATCTCTCGTCTGACTGTAACATCTGAGGGTTTTATTTATATCTTTAGTCTCTCGTCTGACTGTAACATCTGAGGGTTTTATTTATATCTTTAGTCTCTCGTCTGACTGTAACATCTGAGGGTTTTATATCTTTAATCTCTCGTCTGACTGTAACATCTGAGGGTTTTATATCTTTAATCTCTCGTCTGACTGAAACATCTGAGGGTTTATATCTTTAATCTCTCGTCTGACTGTAACATCTGAGGGTTTTATATCTTTAATCTCTCGTCTGACTGTAACATCTGAGGGTTTATATCTTTAATCTCTCGTCTGACTGTAACATCTGAGGGTTTTATATCTTTAATCTCTCGTCTGACTGAAACATCTGAGGGTTTATATCTTTAATCTCTCGTCTGACTGTAACATCTGAGGGTTTTATTTATATCTTTAATCTCTCGTCTGACTGTAACATCTGAGGGTTTCATTTATATCTTTAATCTCTCGTCTGACTGTAACATCTGAGGGTTTATATCTTTAATTTCTCGTCTGACTAACATCTGAGGGGTTTTATGTTTTATATCTTTAATCATGCTTAATGTTAAGCTTGATTGATAAATATAATTAGGTGTCGTCTTCACAGTAGAAGTTAATTGAGTGTTTCTTAATAATACAGGTGTGTGTTTCTTTAAAGTTAAATTATGAATTATTATAAATCCAGGAAGCTGATTTAAAATGTTGAAGTCGTCTGTGTTCTGACAGGAAGAGGAAGAGAAGACGGAGCAGCTACACATCTGAACAGGTAACTCACACCCGAACAGGTAACACCCGAACAGGTAACACCCACACCCGCAAAGGTAACACCCACACCCGAACAGGTAACACCCGCAAAGGTAACACCCACACCTGAACAGGTAACACCCGAACAGGCAACACCCACACCCGAACAGGTAACACCCACACACACCCAGACGGGTAACAGTCACACCTGAATGGGTAACACCCACACACACTCGAACGGGTAACACCCACACACACTCGGACGGGTAACAGTCACACACACACTCGGACGGGTAACAGTCACACACACACCCGGACGGGTAACAGTCACACACACACCCGGACGGGTAACAGTCACACACCTTATTATAATACAGCGTTTACACAGAACAGGGGACGACTGTTGACTCTGTTAGAGATTAATAACCTAACTAATGTCTGTGTGTGTCTGTTTGTAAACACTATGTGTACTTTTTATGAAATATAAACAATGAATATAAAATAAACTTCTGATTGTATCTGCAGACAAACTGGACAACCTCAGCCGGGACCACCAGTTCTCCCATTCTGGACCTGCCCAGTCCTGGTCTGGACCGGCCCAGTCTGAACTGGCCCAGTCCCAACCTGAACCGCCACAGTCTGGACCGCCCCAGTCCCAGTCTGAATCGTCCCAGTGCCGGGCCTGGTCCGGACCGTCCCAGTCTGAACCAGCCTGGTCCTCCCAGCATGAGTTCTGGACCGGCCTGGAGGTGGTCTTGTTTCCTCAGTGGTTCTGGTAGTCAGACGAAGGGGGAGCCTCTGGTAAGTGGGCGGAGTCTGGGCAGAGCCGACTCTCTGCCCTGTGATGTCATCGCACAGGCCCCGCCCCCGCCCCGCACCCTCCATCCTGCTTCCTCCATGTTTGAGAGTGGCGAAGATTTCAGCTTTGACGACTTTTAGATAAACTCAACCAGTGATTGGACGATCAGTTGGTTATCAAATAAGATTTGTATTGTACATGTTTGACTGTACTGTGTAGTTTTTATTACTGTTCTTTAAAAATAAAGTACCTATATATTTGTGCTCTACGCTTTCAAAGTAAAGTACATATTCACCACAAATTCAGATCTTCATGTTTTTATAGCTCAAAATAACACAAAGCGGCCACATGTTAACCAATAAAGATAAGTCATAAAATAAAAAAAAAGAAGTCATAGTATAGTATGTCAAAATATTCATAAAAAGTCATAGTACAGTTTGTCAAAATATTCATAAAAAGTCATAGTATGTCGAAATATTCATAAAAAGTCATAGTATATCAAAATATTCATAAAAAGTCATAGTATAGTATGTCGAAATATTCATAAAAAGTCATAGTATAGTATGTCGAAATATTCATAAAAAGTCATAGTATAGTATGTTGAGATATTCATAAAAAGTCATAGTATAGTATGTCGAGATATTCATAAAAAGTCATAGTATAGTATGTCGAGATATTCATAAAAAGTCATAGTATAGTTATAGTATGGCGAAGTATTCAGAAAAAGTCATAGTATAGTTATAGTATGTCGAAGTATTCAGAAAAAGTCATAGTATAGTATGTCAAAATATTCATAAAAAGCCATAGTATAGTATAGTATGTCGAAGTATTCATAAAAAGCCATAGTATAGTATGTCAAAATATTCATAAAAAGCTATAGTATAGTATGTCGAAGTATTCATAAAAGGTCATAGTATAGTATGTCAAAATATTCATAAAAAATCATAGTATAGTATGTCGAAATATTCATAAAAAGTCATAGTATAGTATGTCGAAGTATTCATAAAAAGTCATAGTATAGTATGTCGAAATATTCATAAAAAATCATAGTATAGTATGTCGAAATATTCATAAAAAGTCATAGTATAGTATGTCGAAATATACATAAAAAGTCCTAGTATACTATGTCAAAATATTCATAACAAGTCATAGTATAGTATGTCGAAATATTCGTAAAAAGTCATAGTATAGTATGTCGAAATATTCATAAAAAGTCATAGTATAGAATGTCGAAATATTCATAAAAAGCTATAGTATAGTTTGTCAAAATATTCATAAAAAGTAATAGTATAGTATGTTGAAATATTCATAAAAAGTCATAGTATAGTATGTCGAAATATTCGTAAAAAGTCATAGTATAGTATCTCGAAATATTCGTAAAAAGTCATAGTATAGTATGTCGAAATATTCGTAAAAAGTCATAGTATAGTATGTCGAAATATTCATAAAAAGTCATAGTATAGTATGTCAAAAAGTCATAGTATAGAATGTCAAAATATTCATAAAAAGTCATAGTATAGTATGTCAAAAAGTCATAGTATAGTATGTCAAAATATTCATAAAAAGCCATAGTATAGTATGTCGAAATATTCATAAAAAGCCATAGTATAGTATAGTATGTCGAAGTATTCATAAAAAGCCATAGTATAGTATGTCGAAATATTCATAAAAAGCCATAGTATAGTATAGTATAGTATGTCGAAGTATTCATAAAAAGCCATAGTATAGTATAGTATGTCGAAGTATTCATAAAAAGCCATAGTATAGTATAGTATGTCGAAATATCCATAAAAAGTCATAGTATAGCATTTTGAAATATTCATAAAAAGTCCTAGCATACTATGTCAAAATATTCATAACAAGTCATAGTATAGTATGTCGAAATATTCGTAAAAAGTCATAGTATAGTATGTCAAAATATTCATAAAAAGCCATAGTATAGTATGTCGAAATATTCATAAAAAGCCATAGTATAGTATAGTATGTCGAAGTATTCATAAAAAGCCATAGTATAGTATGTCGAAATATTCATAAAAAGCCATAGTATAGTATAGTATAGTATGTCGAAGTATTCATAAAAAGCCATAGTATAGTATAGTATGTCGAAATATTCGTAAAAAGTCATAGTATAGTATGTCGAAATATTCATAAAAAGTCATAGTATAGTATGTCAAGAAGTCATAGTATAGAATGTCAAAATATTCATAAAAAGTCATAGTATAGTATGTCAAAAAGTCATAGTATAGTATGTCAAAATATTCATAAAAAGCCATAGTATAGTATGTCGAAATATTCATAAAAAGCTATAGTATAGTATAGTATGTCGAAGTATTCATAAAAAGCCATAGTATAGTATGTCGAAATATTCATAAAAAGCCATAGTATAGTATAGTATGTCGAAGTATTCATAAAAAGCCATAGTATAGTATAGTATGTCGAAGTATTCATAAAAAGCCATAGTATAGTATAGTATGTCGAAATATCCATAAAAAGTCATAGTATAGCATTTTGAAATATTCATAAAAAGTCATAGTATAGTATGTCGAAATATTCGTAAAAAGTCATAGTATAGTATGTCGAAATATTCATAAAAAGTCATAGTATAGTATGTCAAAATATTCATAAAAAGTCATAGTATAGTATGTCGAAATATTCATAAAAAGTCATAGTATGGTATGTCAAAATATTCATAAAAAGTCATAGTATAGTATGTCAAAATATTCATAAAAAGTCATTGTATAGTATGTCAAAAAGTCATTGTATAGTATGTCAAAAAGTCATAGTATAGTATGTTGAAGTATTCATAACAAGTCATAGTATAGTATGTCAAAATATTCATAAAAAGTCATAGTACAGTATGTCAAAATATTCATAAAAAGTCATAGTATAGCATGTCAAAATATTCACAAAAAGTCATAGTATAGTAAGTCAAAAAGTCATAGTATAGTATGTCAAAATATTCATAAAAATTCATAGTATAGAATGTCAAAATATTCATAAAAAGTCATAGTATAGTATGTCGAAGTATTCATAAAAAGTCATAGTATAGTATGTCAAAATATTCATAAAAAGTCATAGT
>CM057246.1:424823-449823 GCA_029931835.1 Etheostoma nigrum
GAGAGAGATTTGATTTTTAAAAAGCACTTTATTTTATCAAATCAACACCACATGTATTCCATAAAAAACATCAACAAACAGTCAGGTTACAGAACATTCCTCCACATGTCTACCTAAACACACCGTTAAACACCAGATCTCCTCCTACAACGGAGCATAACGCTTCTTTATAACACCACCGGCTCCTAAACACGTCCATGTCATTCATAGCTTTATAAAATCTAAAATCCACCCAGATCCTGGCTTTCACCAGAGAAAGGAAGACAGGAAGTGCTTCCTGTCCCGCCCTGTCCTCTACTCTATGCTTCCTGCTGCTATAGATGGACATCTTGGCCTCTCCACCAATCAGATTGAGCAGCTGCCATCTAGAAGCATCAGCCTGTCTATAGCCTGCTCCAAAGATGAACGCAACAGCAGACCACACCACACCAAAGCTTAAAAAAACAGTCTTCAGCACCTCAAATAGTGGCCAGAGTCTCTGGCATTCATAAAAACAGTGAAACACCGTCTCTACTTGGCCACAGAATGGACATCCATTCAAAGTCGTTGGGTTGAGAACAGAAACGAAAGCGTTCACAGCAATGGCGCCATGTAAAATCCTCCACTGCAAATCCCCAGTCCTCTTCGGCAGAGGGGACTTATACAGAACCCTCCAGGCAGGTTTAACACCACTGTCCACACCCAGTCTCTGTCTCCACACCGTGTCCACCCTACCGTCCAGTTTAGACCTGTTCAGGAATTTCACACAAGCCTTGTACACACCCCTCCCCGAGACAGTATACAGGTCCACAGCCTTAGAGTCCGTCACAGTTAATAAATCCCCAGAAAATCCATCCAGTTTGGGAACAAATCCCAACTCCGGAAAAGGATCGCTCTCATCGGGACTGTCAACCCCAGCACAGTAATCCAGGAGCATCCGACGTTCTCCCTCCGTCAGTCTCTCAGTCCACCTCTCCAGATACGTCCTAGTCTGGCGAAGAGACCTCAGCCCCAGAAGAGAAGCCACAGCCGATGCATCAGTCAGCCCCGGCCCTGCCACCTCCACCATCCTCCTCAGGGTGACAGCTCCAGCGGTGCACAGCATGCTGGTGAGGCCCGGTGTCCGGCTGTCCTGAACGTCCATCCTGGCCCCATGGACGAGGGGCTCCTCCAGCAGCCAGTGCAGAGAGCACGTAGGCTCAACCCTCCTCCACTCAAAAAAATTCCATACCCTAAAAAGCGACTGATAAAAAGCAGATAACCCACACAATTTTATAAACTTAAAACCCATTAAAAACAGAGCGGTATCTAACCCCAGACCAGCCGTCCGTCTCAACAAACTATTTGTCACATCTCTCCAGACCAAGTCTTTCGGACCCATGAGATATTTGCGTACATACTGAACCCTGAAAGTTGCCATCCTACTTTCTACATGTACCAGGCCGTGCCCACCCTCCTCCTTTGGTAAAAATAAAACTCCCTGAGACACCCAATGCAACTTATCCCAAAAGAACTCCACCAACAAGGCCTGTACCCTTTGAATGAGCCCTTTAGGGGGCTCCATACAGGCCAACCGGTGCCACAGAGCAGACGCCGCCAGATTATTAATAATTAATACTCTGCCTCTAAACGACAGTTGAGGTTTCAGCCATTTCCACTTATTCAGTCGTCCTTCCACCTTCTCTACTACCCCCTCCCAGTTCTTGGCGACCACGGTCTCATTACCAAGGTACACCCCCAGATATTTAAGACCATCCGTCTTCCACACCAAACCTCCTGGAAGGCTGGGCAGACCCCCCGTCCAACTCCCAACCGCCAGTGCTTCACTTTTACCCCAATTAACCCTAGCAGCTGACACCGTCCCAAAATCCCTGACAATAGTTTGTAATGCGGTCACATCACACTGATTTCCAACAAAAACAATAACATCATCCGCATACGCTGATAAAACATGTTTTTTGTTAAACCCCGGCACAGACAGCCCTGCAATGCTAGCCCTGATCTTATTCAGCAAGGGCTCTATAGAGAGCGAGTACAACATCCCCGAGAGAGGACAGCCCTGCCTCACCCCCCTACACACCTTAAAAGGGGCACTCAGGCCACCATTGATTTTCAACACGCTCTCAATGTCACGATACAAAACCTTGATCATAGCTATAAGACACGGACTGAGGCCAAAACTCTCCAGAGTCTTCCAGAGATAGAGGTGCTCAACCCGGTCAAACGCTTTTTCCTGGTCCAAGGAAATAAGACCAGTGTCAATACCCAAAGAACCAGAGACGTCCAAAATATCTCTAATTAAGGACACATTGTCCATGATGGACCTACCAGGCACACAGTATGTCTGGTCCACATGGGTCACCATCTCCATCACAGCTCTCAGTCTGTTGGCCAAAGCCTTGGACAGGATCTTATAGTCCGTGCAGAGAAGAGACAGAGGACGCCAGTTTCCAATCTCTTGCAGATCTCCTTTCTTGGGCAAGAGAGTTATAACTGCCCTCCTACAGCTCATTGGCAGCAACATATCACTAAAACTCTCCTGAAAAACCGACAACAGATCTCCACCCAAGTCTCTCCAGAACTCCCTGTAGAACTCCACCGGGATCCCATCGATGCCCGGAGCTTTGCCCCCCTCCATACTCTGCAGGGCAGTGAACAACTCCTGCAGAGCCAGAGGTTGTTCAAGCTCAATGTTCACGTCTGCCGGGACTTTTGGCAACCCTCCAGAGAAAGACTCAAACAGAACTTCGTTATCTCTGTATTCACTGCTGTAAAGCTCCGAGTAGAAATCTACTGCACGCCGCCGGATCTCCCCCGGCTCTCTGAGTTCACGGCCAGTAGCAGAGCGCAGAGCATGAATAGCTCTGCTCTGCCCATTCTTCTTCTCCAGCCCAAAGAAGAAACTAGTCGGTGCATCCATCAGCGCCACATTCTGAAACCGGGACCGAATCAGCGCCCCCTGAACCCTGGTGCCTAGTAGGGCCTTAAGGGCAGACTTTTTCGATTGGAGATCTTCAACATGACCCCGAATTCCAGTGGAATCTACCAAATTTTGCAATTCCACAATTTCAATCTCCAAATCTCTCATTGACCCGGTGATGTCCCGAGTGACATTGAGAGTGTATTGCTGGCAGAGCTGTCGTATCTCTACCTTCCCGCAATCCCACCACTGCCTCAGAGAAGTAAACTCTGGTTTCCTGGTCACATAAATACTCCAGAAAAACCTAAACACACTCTTAAAATTAACATCACTCAACAGTGTAGAATTAAAATGCCAAAAAGCACTTTTAGGTTTTACATTGGCAATCAACACATTGCACATTACCAAGGAATGATCACTAAAACCAACAGGAACCACCCAGCATCGTTGGAAAATATTAAAATGGTGTTTAAAACAATAAAACCGGTCCAACCTAGCCAGGGAGATGGTATTCCCCCTGGTGTGAGCCCAGGTATACTGCCTGTCCCCCCCATTCATCCTCCTCCACACATCCACCAGGTCATGTGTACCCAGGACGTGTCTCAGTTCTCTCTGGGACGGACCGTGAGGTTCTGAGTGGTTCCTGTCTAAACAGTCATTTTCAGTACAATTAAAATCCCCCCCCCACAATTAAAAAGTCCACATTTTTAACAGCGCTCAACGTAGTGTTTAAAACCCGTAAAAACCCCACCCTATCAGGGCCTGTAGTTGGAGCATACACATTCAAAAAAA
This sequence comes from Etheostoma nigrum, assembly GCA_029931835.1. Taxonomy (NCBI): domain Eukaryota; kingdom Metazoa; phylum Chordata; class Actinopteri; order Perciformes; family Percidae; genus Etheostoma; species Etheostoma nigrum. Next base: position 428,515 of record CM057246.1, read on the forward strand.
CAACTCTAAAGTGCTCAAACATTGCTGTCACCACCAACAGCCTGCCCTCCACCACCTGTTCCACCTCAATAGAGGCTGGGGAAAAACTCTTTGAAAAGAGGATGCCCACCCCCCCACTGGTCGAGCTCCTATGGCTCAGCACCACCTCCCCCTCCCACTCCCTCCTCCACTCAGCCTCGTTGCTGCAGTCAGCGTGCGTCTCTTGCAAAAATAAAACATCAATGTGCTTCAGTCGTAAAGTTTCATAAATACTTTCCCTTCTATGCACATCTCTGGCTCCATTAACATTCAAACTCCCCACTCTAAAACCATCCATAGTAAGGCAGATGTGGAAAGCATAAACAAAAAACAATAACTTAATTAGAAAACCCATGGGATGCTCCATCATCAACATTCTGTAGTTTTTTTGCTTTAAGCACCAGTTTCTTCAGCCTGAACCCTTCCTGGGCTGTGAACCCCGCCTCCTCTGAGCAGCTCCTGAGGAACTTTACGGAGGAGCAGAACAGGGCCAGGTCCGGGAAGAAGTCCTCTATTTTTACCCCATGCTGGTTCTTAGTCTGCCTCAGAAAGCTTCTAATGTCGTCAGCAGTATAGAGCTGCCGACGTTGACTGCTACTGAAAGCGGGGATCTCACTGTCGTCAGACACACATTCTTCACTCTCACTGTCCTCCTGACAGACCGTCCTCCCCCCCGCATCATTCACTCTGCATGTCTTCGCCACACCAGGGGACTTGGTCGCCTTCCGTCTGCGTTTTGCAGCGAGTAAGGTCTTAGCAGCTGACTCCCCTTCCTCCATCTCGACCACCTCCACCTGCTCACTCCACTGTACACATTGAATGTCAACATTCTGCACCCTCCCTGACTGACCCTCCTGCATGTCCCTTATCACCCCATCCTCCCCTGACTGTCCCTCCTGCATGTCCCTTATCGCCCCATCCTCCCCTGACTGTCCCTCTAGCATATCCCTTATCACCCCAGCCTCCCCTGACTGTCCCTCCTGCGCGTCCCTGATCTCACCTGTCAGACCCCCAGACACACTCACCCTTGGAAGTGTAAATCCAGCAACTACAGCCCCCTCACCAACTACCCCTCCCACAGTTCCACACACAGCGTCAGCCACACCTTCCCCAACAACATCCACACCATCACCCTGCGTATCAACAGTACTCACCCGGTGCATCTGGTCAGACACGGCACCCCCGCGCCGCCGTGCAGCACGCGGAGCGGGCAGCGGCCGCTCCGCGGCGGCAGCCGGCACCGAGGCAGCAGCCCCCCCAGCCCGTGCGGGGTTCGCCGCACCGGCAGCGGCCCGCCGAGCAGGGGGCGCAGCAGACGACCTCGCCCCGGTGTTATGTGCCTTCTGGTTTTTCCACCTACTGGTTTCCGAGCCTGTCCAGATGCCGTGTAAACCTCAACGGCTACCCACGTCAACAGATTCGCTACAAATTCATATACATTTTACTGGCCTTAATTTGCATGTCGCACCTCAATATAAACTAGACTGAACTGAACAGAATATCTGAGCACGACACTACAATAACATTGTACAGCGGGAAAATGGTGTTTTAAAAGAAATTACGATGATCCGTGTCGCGCTGGGTTCGAACCCTCTTCGGCAAAAATAACAGCACGGGAGTCCACTGCACTGTCCACTACACCATCACATCATTCACATCACTGCTGGAAAAAACTTGGCTTTCTCTCAGTAGAACAAGAATCACAATTTAACAGAGCAAACCGAAACAACTTGTTACCTTGATTTAAGCGTAACTTCATAATTAATTCGTGCACTATAACCTCCTGCTACACCTCTGCGCTATCCATGTGCAAGGACTCGTCATAAATGATACCAGGCAGCACACGGTTTGGGAAACAATCGGTCTAAAACAACTGGTTACCTTGGGCTGGAAACGCGTGATCCCGAGGCTCTCAATCAGCTACAACAACAAGTTTCTTGGATTTATGAGAAGAAGCAATATTTCTATTGACGTGCCTCAAATGCATACATACGTACGTAAAAATGTAAACACAATGAAGTAAGATTCCAATGTTTCTTTATTGCAATGAATTAATTGTGTTCGCATTTTTGTCTGAACGTTACTTGAACGTAAAAGGTTCTGTCTGTGTTAAATATCGGGAGCACATAACACAATGTTGTTAAACAACGTTCACCTTTCGTCTTACACCACTTTAAAAACCGATTTGCTGATATCTGGGTGCGTAGGTGACATAAAATAGCCTATACTACAACACCAACAATTCAAAAGGTTGGGCACAAACTATTAACATTTCTTAAACAGAACTTTGTATTGTAGGGGTTTCAAATGCGTATCTTCCGTCGTAAACATAACGTTGTAGGCTATTGGAAACGTAGATGTATGCATTTGAGGCACGTCAATAAAACTATTGCTTCTTCTCATAAATCCAAGAAACTTGTTGTTGTAGCTGATTGAGAGCCTCGGGATCACGCGTTTCCAGCCCAAGGTAACCAGTTGTTTTAGACCGATTGTTTCCCAAACCGTGTGCTGCCTGGTATCATTTATGACGAGTCCTTGCACATGGATAGCGCAGAGGTGTAGCAGGAGGTTATAGTGCACGAATTAATTATGAAGTTACGCTTAAATCAAGGTAACAAGTTGTTTCGGTTTGCTCTGTTAAATTGTGATTCTTGTTCTACTGAGAGAAAGCCAAGTTTTTTCCAGCCGTGATGTGAATGATGTGATGGTGTAGTGGACAGTGCAGTGGACTCCCGTGCTGTTATTTTTGCCGAAGAGGGTTCGAACCCAGCGCGACACGGATCATCGTAATTTCTTTTAAAACACCATTTTCCCGCTGTACAATGTTATTGTAGTGTCGTGCTCAGATACTCTGTTCAGTTCAGTCTAGTTTATATGAGGTGCGACATGCAAAGGCCAGTAAAATGTATATGAATTTGTAACGAATCTGTCGACGTGGGTAGCCGTTGAGGTTTACACGGCATCTGGACAGGCTCGGAAACCAGTAGGTGGAAAAACCAGAAGGCACATAACACCGGCACCGGCCACCTCTCCCGGACCGGGAGGATCCGCGCCACCCTGCCTCGGGCAGGCTCTCACCGTGTGCCCCTCTTCCCCACAACCAAAACATTTCATCCCCGCCGAAGTAGCAAAAATCACGTATCCATAATCATCTACTTTAACACGGAAGCAGAGGTTGAGCTCCTCGTCCCGATTGTTCAGTATCATATAGAGCTGTCTCCGGTGAGACACCACGTGCTTCAGTAACGGAGACTTACAGCCAGACAGGATCTTTTTAACGGGAGAAACTATCCTCCCGTGTCTGGACAACTCTCTACTGAGAAACTCGTCAGAGATGAACGGGGGCACGTTTGACAGGACCACCTTCGTAGCCGGTTGAGTGAGCGGCAGCACCTGCACAAACATTTCCTTCACGGTGAGGCCCGCCTCGACGACCCTGTTCACCTTCTCCTCCCGGTCCAGGAACACGACCACGGCGCCGTTCATCCGAGCGGCCGACCTAATGCTACCGTGCCCGACCATCTCCCCCACGGCTAACCCGATGTCCTCCACGCTACACGGGAAGCCTGGACTGATCTTGATGCCATGCTTCCTGGTGAGCGTGGAGAACCCGTCTCCATTCACCATGGTGGCTGCACACACCGACCGGCGAGACGCCGGCAGGAGACAAACCACCAAAATAATCCAAACTACCAACACAAAATACCACAAAATAATAACACAGTGACCTATACCATAAACCAACCTAACACAATGAAAAAATAACAAAAACAAGAAAAAAGAAAAGTAAGAAAACTACAACTCTCCACAGCCCACTCACACACGCTCCTCACACAGAGAGAGAGAGAGAGAGAGAGAGAGAGGGAGAGAGAGAGGGAGAGAGAGAGAGAGAGAGAGAGAGAGGGAGAGAGAGATTGAGAGAGAGAGAGGGAGGGAGAGAGAGAGAGAGAGAGAGAGAGGGAGAGAGAGAGAGAGAGAGAGAGGGAGAGAGGGAGAGAGAGAGAGAGAGAGAGAGAGAGAGGGAGAGAGAGGTAAACTTTGTCCCAGTGTAAAATAACATGACTTCTCTCCGAGTCTGTTTCACTTCTCTCATGTTGGAGATGAATCACTGTAAAGTCTTTTATTGTGAAATCCAGTTGCTCAGTGACCGACAGTAACCGCAGAGGACAGAGTCCACTTTACAAAATAAAAGCCTGGCCGGCAGTTAGATAAATAAAAATCAACGTTTTAATAAACAGAAAGTCAGCCTTGTGCTACATGTTTTAATAAGAGTATAAAAACATAACATTATAACATTATTACATTATTAGATTATAACATTACATTACATTATTACATCATTACAATATAACATTATAACATTATTACATTATAACATTATTACATTATTACATTATTACGTTATAACATTATAACATTAGGCCTATTACATTATAACATTATAACATTATTACATTATAACATTATTACATTATTACATTATAACATTATTACATTATAACATTATAACATTATTACATTATTACATTATTACATTATAACATTATTACATTATTACATTATTATATTATAACATTATAACATAACATTATAACATTATAACAATATAGGTGGATTATATGCAACGACAGAAAGATAATCTCCAACTATTTTAAAGATTGTTTTTGGGCATTTTCAGCCCCCATTTTGACAGGACAGCAGAAAACATGAAGGCGGGGGGGCGGTGACATGCAGCAATGCCCCCCCCCCCCCCCCGCCCCGGATGATCTATATTATAATCAGTAAGTCTTTCTCCATGTATTCAAATGCTCAGCCCCCCCCCACTCTGACATCTCTCCATTAGTGCATGTATAGGACCTGAGCGTGTGCCCCCCCCTCCCCCCCACACATATCACAGTGGGAGATCATGGTGGTCCCCCCCCCCAGTAAAAGTTTCAGCACCAAAGACTTCATTTCTGCCATTCTGACACACGCTTATGCCCCGATGTACTCTGGAAATACCTGAAGAACCATGGAGAAGTCCTGGAAAAGTCCTGGAAAAGTTCTGGAAATGTCATTCAAAAAGTCATGGACGTCATGGAAATTTCCCCAAAAAGTAATGTAAAACGTCATGGAAAAGTCTTGGAAAAGTCATGGAAAAGGAAGTCAAAAAGTCATGGAAATTTGTCAAAAAGTCTTGGAAAAGTCATGGGAAAGTCATGAAAGAGTCCTGGAAAAGTCCTGGAAAAGTCATTCAAAAAGTCATGGACGTCATGGAAATTTCCCCGAAAAGTCATGGAAAAGTCATAGAAAAGTCATAGAAAAGTCATAGAAAAGTCTTGTTTAAAATGCGTACAAACCCTGAGGTTTATCTGTTGTTCTTACATTTCTTTTTTTAAAGATTGTTTTTTGGTCTTTTCTGCCTTTAACTTTGACGGGACAGCTAGGTGAGAAAGGAGGGGGGGGGACATGCAGGAAATCATCACAGGTCGGACTCGAACCCTAGACCTCTCAGTGTATGGGCCCCCACTCTACCACTGACCCTAACATGGTGTTTTATTTTGAAGTTCCCGGGCGGAAGTGCTGAGCCCGCTCGTGTTGACTCCGGTGCGATGGGGCTCAAAGAGGAGCAGACTGTGCAGAGTAAAGACGGATCAGCAGCCTGACCCCCCTACACGGTGTGTACCCTACTACTACTACTACTACTACTACTACTACTACTACTACTACTACTACTACTAACCATACTTATACCAATAACAATACTCTTCTTCACTCTCTTGTATTCACCTGGGAGCACCTTGATGGGCTCAGCTGTTAAATCAGCGCAGCTGGTCGGGCCCGGGTGGTTTCTAGAGGGTCAGGGTTCTGTCTCCTCACAGCGACACAAAGCTAAAGATTAGGATGCTTCTTTTAATTGTTAAAGTGAACGTTTTAGTTTGAAAGGTAGACCGGAGGATGAATGTGTGTCTCTGGAGGGGGGGGGCTCCTCACCCGGACCTAACCCGGTTTAACACATTTTCTGAGACTTTAGTGAAGTGTGTCAAATTATAACTGATCAGTAGAAAACACCGGACTTTGAAAGCATCATGTGGTGATTTTTTGGGATATTTGTAGAACATAAAATCTATTGTTCTGAGAGTCTAAAGAGAAAGTTTGATCTTAGATCAGATAAATAATAAATTTAGGTTCTGTTAATGTAGAGATACTCATCCCTGTTTGTTTGTAAAATATTCCAACTTTCAGCCTGTATTGAGCAGCATATCTCCACCAGACTCCATGTAAATAATCACTACTTTTAGCGTGTATAGAGCAGCATATCTCCACCAGACTCCATGTAAATAATCACTACTTTTAGCATGTATAGAGCAGCATATCTCCACCAGACTCCATGTAAATAATCACTACTTTTAGCGTGTATAGAGCAGCATATCTCCACCAGACTCCATGTAAATAATCACTACTTTTAGCGTGTATAGAGCAGCATATCTCCACCAGACTCCATGTAAATAATCACTACTTTTAGCATGTATAGAGCAGCATATCTCCACCAGACTCCATGTAAATAATCACTACTTTTAGCGTGTATAGAGCAGCATATCTCCACCAGACTCCATGTAAATAATCACTACTTTTAGCATGTATAGAGCAGCATATCTCCACCAGACTCCGTGTAAATAATCACTACTTTTAGCGTGTATAGAGCAGCATATCTCCACCAGACTCCATGTAAATAATCACTACTTTTAGCGTGTATAGAGCAGTATATCTCCACCAGACTCCATGTAAATAATCACTACTTTTAGCATGTATAGAGCAGCATATCTCCACCAGACTCCATGTAAATAATCACTACTTTTAGCGTGTATAGAGCAGTATATCTCCACCAGACTCCATGTAAATAATCACTACTTTTAGCATGTATAGAGCAGCATATCTCCACCAGACTCCATGTAAATAATCACTACTTTTAGCGTGTATAGAGCAGCATATCTCCACCAGACTCCATGTAAATAATCACTACTTTTAGCGTGTATAGAGCAGCATATCTCCACATGTAAATGGGTGAATTAAGAGTTTATTCCAACCAGACCAGAGTGGTGATTGTTGGAACAATGGAAAGATGAACCAAGACGGCTTTTGGTAGTTTTATTTAGTTTCTGTCCACTTTGAAAGAAGTGTGTTTTACGATGATAAAAGTAGTGATTATTTACATGGAGCCTTGTTTGTGTGTGTGTGTGTGTGTGTGTGTGTGTGTGTTTTATCTGCTGTGACCTTTGACCCCAGTCCCTTTGAGCTGTGTGACGGCTCATCATCTCTGATATTTCTCTGCAGAGCGAGCGAGTCTTTACAGCGGAGCGACATGTCCGTCTCCACACAGCTGGGTCTGTTGCTGTGGAAGAACTTCACCTACAGACGACGACAGACGGTCAGTACATCCTTAAATACAGCGTTAGGCATTCTTCACCCAAGACTCCAGATCTCTCTCTTTGTCAGTCCACAGTACACTGTGATATGAAATTACATGCAAGGTTCACAGCTTATAAAAATACAGCACAGAAACAATTAAAAACACCGTCGAGATATTAGCTATATACATGAAAATAAATACATGTTTATATGGGTGTGCAGAGCCTGTATAGTGATAAATATAAATATACCAAGTCTAAAAAAATTTTAAGTATAAATATCTAGATATATACTGTCCAATCCATACAAAACATGGATTCAACAGACTGTTTCTATTTAAATATTATATTTTGCATCTGTTTAGCTAATCTATTAATCAGTTTGAGTCATTGAAAAACCTCCAACGTGCGTGATGTCAGCTTGTTAAATGTAAATATTGCGTGTTGCTGATGGTTGGGATGTCACTTCTCTCAGCTTCAGCTCCTGGTAGAGATCATCTGGCCGCTGCTGATCTTCTTCATCCTCATCGCCGTGCGCCTCAGCTACCCTCCGTACGAACAGCACGAATGTGAGTCTAAAACTGTTCTGATTTCTGTTAACGATGGATTTAACTGCATCTTGTCTGCTCTGAGAGTTACCGGTAGCGGGAGCGTACTCTCTTTAAGTAGCGGGAGCGTACTCTCTTTAAGTAGCGGGAGCGTACTCTCTTTAAGTCTGCTCTCTGAGAGTTAGCGGGAGCGTACTGTCTCTTTAAGTCTGCTCTCTGAGAGTTAGCAGAAGCGTACTGTCTCTTTAAGTCTGCTCTCTGAGAGTTAGCGGGAGCGTACTGTCTCTTTAAGTCTGCTCTCTGAGAGTTAGCGGGAGCGTACTCTCTTTAAGTCTGCTCTCTGAGAGTTAGCAGGAGCGTACTGTCTCTTTAAGTCTGCTCTCTGAGAGTTAGCGGGAGCGTACTGTCTCTTTAAGTCTGCTCTCTGAGAGTTAGCAGAAGCGTACTGTCTCTTTAAGTCTGCTCTCTGAGAGTTAGCGGGAGCGTACTGTCTCTTTAAGTCTGCTCTCTGAGAGTTAGCGGGAGCGTACTGTCTCTTTAAGTCTGCTCTCTGAGAGTTAGCGGGAGCGTACTGTCTCTTTAAGTCTGCTCTCTGAGAGTTAGCGGGAGCGTACTGTCTCTTTAAGTCTGCTCTCTGAGAGTTAGCGGGAGCGTACTGGCCTCACACGGGGCGGCCAGTGGTAGAGCGGCCTCCTACCAGTCAGAAGGTTGGGGGTTTGATCCCTGGCCCTGCAGTCCCATGTCTAAGTGTCCTTGGGCAAGACACTGAACCTCGAATTGTGTAGATGTGTGTGTGTGTGTGTGTGTGTGTCTGATGAGCAGGTGTGTAGATGTGTGTATCTGATGAGCAGGTGTGTAGGTGTGTGTGTGTGTGTGTGTGTGTATCTGATGAGCAGGTGTGTGTGTGTGTGTGTATCTGATGAGCAGGTGGATGGTTCCTGTACGATGTAGAGGAGTCGTTGAGTGCAGAAAAGATATAATATAACATACATATAAATGTTATATTATATATAAGAACAGAACATTTACTGTTTTTACATTGTGTGTGTGTGTGAGAAATGGGAGCCTGAGGCTGTGTTATTGTCTCTTCCTGTTTCTGTGATTCAGCAGCGTGTCGTCGTTCAGACGAGTTCAGACTCGCTGCTCGGAGAAAAGTTCACATTTACTCAGCATGTTCACATTTATTCACAATGTTCACATTTACTCAGCATGTTCACATTTACTCAGCATGTTCACATTTACTCAGCATGTTCACATTTACTCAGCATGTTCACATTTACACACAATGTTCACATGAGTTGTCACTGAGTTTATTGTCACTTTTCCTCCATGTTTTTGTATTTTTTCCCCATATATTTGTCACCTTTATGAGTTTTTCCTCCACTTTTTTAAGGTTTTGTAATTTTTTTTCCAACTTTCCATCCCTTTTTGACTGGAGGTTTCTGTTGCTATGAAACGAGGCGTACGTGGTTGCACGTCCTGAGAGTCGGACTGCTGTCTCGTGTCTTTAGTGAGGTTTAAAGCAAAGCTGTGAATCTGAGTGTTATCTAATCTGCAGCTGTGATTAGACAGCAGCCCGTTGGCAGGCTGAAAGGTCCCCAAAAGATCCCAGATATCCCTCCCCCGCTGGGGGGTAAAGGTTGGAACGCTGCTGCAGGGATCATAAACCAATCACAGGTTATCTACCTGCAGCAGCGTCTCCAGGTGAACCGATGGACCGCTGTTCCAACGCAGCAGGAAGATAACTTTCTTAGGATTAAATCTCAGAAACGGCACGTGTCCATGACCTCAACCTGGACTCTTATTCTCCATGTGGTGGAACACCATAATAAGATCATAGCAGCGTCACCATTTTGATTTGAACACATTAAAGAGGCAGAAATATGAATGGAGTCTGGTGAGCACACCAGACCTAATTTAACACACAATAAAGTGGCAGAAATATGAATGGATGGATGGAAATATGAATTAATCTTTCTGTCACTTTAATGTGAGCAAACCAGACTCCATTCATATTTCTGTCGTTTTGAAAGGCAACATCTTTTTTCTTTAGTTTTTTAATCCTGTAATAGCAGAGCTGAGACTCAGCAGCGTGTCGTCGTTCAGACGTGTTCAAACTCGCTGCTCTGAGAAAAGTTCACCTCATGATGTTCACACTTACTCTGGAAGGTCACTGTTAATCACAGCTCCTGAGTCATCTCTATCTGATTCATAGTTCATCTATTAAGCTTGTTGAAAGGGCAACTTTGATTGTTCTTCAACCTGGACTCAATGTCTCAAGGTTTGTGTTGTTGCTGCTGACAGACTCAGATGATTATTCTCAGTGTGTGACAACATTATTGGATGGATCCCAACAGAGATAGACCTTTTAGTTAAAGAGTAAGATCCTTTTAGTTTAACATGAAACAACCCCGACATCACCATCACCAAACCCACCAGACTCCATGTAAATAATCACTACTTTTATCGTGTATAGAGCAGCATATCTCCACCAGACTCCATGTAAATAATCACTACTTTTAGCGAGTATAGAGCAGCATATCTCCACCAGACTCCATGTAAATAATCACTACTTTTAGCGTGTATAGAGCAGCATATCTCCACCAGACTCCATGTAAATAATCACTACTTTTAGTGTGTATAGAGCAGCATATCTCCACCAGACTCCATGTAAATAATCACTACTTTTAGCATGTATAGAGCAGCATATCTCCACCAGACTCCATGTAAATAATCACTACTTTTAGCATGTATAGAGCAGCATATCTCCACATGTAAATGGGTGAATTAAAAGTTTATTCCAACCAGACCAGAGTGGTGATCGGTGGAAAGAACAGTGGAAAGATGAACCCAGACGGCTTTTGGTAGTTTTATTTAGTTTCTGTCCACTTTGAATGAAGTGTGTTCTACGATGTTAAAAGTGATTATTTACATGGAGTCTGGTGGGTGGATTAGCTGTAGTTGTTTAACAAACAATAACCTGTTCAGGAGTATGTTTTTAAAATAACGTCTGTTATGACTTTTGTCTGTCTGCAGGTCATTTTCCCAACAAGGCGATGCCGTCGGCCGGCACGTTGCCATGGCTACAGGGAATCCTCTGCAACGCCAACAACCCGTGCTTCAGGAGTCCGACGCCGGGCGAGTCTCCGGGCGTTGTTGGGAACTTCAACGACTCCATGTGAGTCGCTTTTTAGACTTTTATTCTGAAAACTCCACGTAAGACTCATTTTAGATACTTTTATTTTGAAAGTTATTTTTTTCCTTTCGAAGGTCTAGTACGAATTTTTCATGTTTTTTGAAACTTACAATCATGTGAGAATACTGTTAACAGACTTTTATTGTGAAAACTCCACGTAAGACTCATTCTACAGACTTTTATTTTGAAAACTCCATTATGTTTTTGTCACCTTTTCGAGTTTCTTTTACAACTTCATGTGAAAAGACTGTTCAGACGCTTTTATTCTGAAAAGTCCATGTGAGCCTCATTCTACAGACTTTTATTTTGAAAACCCCATAACGTTTTTGTCAGTTTTTTATTAATTTTTTTATTTACAATTTTTTGTTTGTTTTTGAAATGTCAAACTTTGACGCTTTAGGTGCTTTTTTCTTTTTATTGAGTTTGTCACTTTTTAAAGTTTTGTCATAAACAGCTGCTCCTGCTTGTTTCTCCTGTTTGTTCCTGTTTCTCCTGTTTCTTCTTTTTCTCCTGCTTGTTTCTCCTGTTTGTTCTTGTTTTTCCTGGTTGTTTCTGTTTGTTCCTCCTGTTCTTCCTGTTTGTTCCTGTTTCTCCTGGTTGTTTCTGTTTGTTTCTCCTGTTTGTTTCTCTTGCTTGTTTCTCTGGTTTTTGTTCCTTCTGTGCTTGTTTCTCCTGCCTGTTTCTCCTGTTCCTCCTGCCTGTTTCTTCTGTTTTTGTTCCTGTTCCTCCTGCTTGTTTCACCTGTTTTTGTTTCTCCTGCTTGTTTCTCCTGCTTTTGTTTCTCCTGCTTTTGTTTCTCCTGCTTTTGTTTCTCTTGCTTTTGTTTCTCCTGCTTGTTTCTCCTGTTCTTGTTTCTCCTGATTTTGTTTCTCCTGCTTGTTTCTCCTGCTTGTTTCTCCTGTTTTTGTTTCTCCTGCTTTTGTTTCTCCTGCTTTTGTTCCTCCTGCTTGTTTCTCCTGTTTTTGTTCCTCCTGCTTGTTTCTCCTGCTTGTTTCTCCTGCTTTTGTTTCTCCTGCTTTTGTTTCTCCTGTTCTTGTTTCTCCTGATTTTGTTTCTCCTGCTTGTTTCTCCTGCTTGTTTCTCCTGTTTTTGTTCCTCCTGCTTGTTTCTCATTGTTTCTTCTTCTGTGTTTTTCTAGAATATCTCGGATGTTTTCGGACGCTAAAAAGATTCTCCTCTACAGTCAGAACGATAAAAACCTCAACGGGTTTAAGGAACTCGCTCAGGCCCTGAAGGTTCTGCAGGAGAGCCGATCAGGTACCAACCAGACCCAGAACCAGACCCATAGAGAACCAGAACCAGAACTAGACCCAGAACTAGACCCAAAACCAGACCCAGAACCAGTTCTAGACCCAGAACTACACCAATGAACTACACCCAGAACTATACCCGGAACCAGAACCAGAACTAGACCCTGGACTAGACCCACAACCAGACCCACACCCAGACCCAGAACTAGACCTGGAACCAGAACTAGAACTAGACCAGGAACCAGAACCACACCCAGAACTAGTCTCTGTGCGTGTGTGTGTGTGTGTGTGTGTTCGAGAGTCTTTGTGTGTGGGTGTGCGTGTGTGAGTCTTTGTGTGCGTGTGTGTGTGTGTGTGTGTGTGTGTGTCTTTGTGTGTGTGTTCTTCTGGCCCATTGAACAGAAAGTATTCCTTCCTTTGTGTTGTTAATGCTCTCTCTGTGGGGGGCGTTTCTTTTCTGTACCTGCTCCAACCTGCCGGCCCTCTGCTCTTTATTCCCTCTAATCACTGTGGTATCACAAGCGTTTTGGGGTGTTTAGTTCGTGAGAAGGCGCTGCTGAGGCGAGCGGGGGCGGGAGGAGATTACTTGCTGAAACCTGCTCAGAGTTGGTCAGGGAGCAGGGTGTAAATCAGTGTTTGTCCTTAAAAAATAACAAATATAAGTCAGTAAAATACTATTTACAATAAAGCATCAGATTTATCTAACTACCCCAAAATCACCATCACCAAACCCACCAGACTTCATGTAATAATCACTACTTTTAGCGTGTATAGAGCAGCATATCTCCACCAGACTTCATGTAATAATCACTACTTTTAGCGTGTATAGAGCAGCATATCTCCACCAGACTCCATGTAAATAATCACTACTTTTAGCGTGTATAGAGCAGCATATCTCCACCAGACTCCATGTAAATAATCGCTACTTTTAGCGTGTATAGAGCAGCATATCTCCACCAGACTTCATGTAATAATCACTACTTTTAGCGTGTATAGAGCAGCATATCTCCACCAGACTCCATGTAAATAATCACTACTTTTAGCGTGTATAGAGCTGCATATCTCCACCAGACTCCATGTAAATAATCACTACTTTTAGCGTGTATAGAGCAGCATATCTCCACCAGACTCCATGTAAATAATCACTACTTTTAGCATGTATAGAGCAGCATATCTCCACCAGACTCCATGTAAATAATCACTACTTTTAGCGTGTATAGAGCAGCATATCTCCACCAGACTCCATGTAAATAATCACTACTTTTAGCATGTATAGAGCAGCATATCTCCACCAGACTCCATGTAAATAATCACTACTTTTAGCGTGTATAGAGCAGCATATCTCCACCAGACTCCATGTAAATAATCACTACTTTTAGCGTGTATAGAGCAGCATATCTCCACCAGACTCCATGTAAATAATCACTACTTTTAGCGTGTATAGAGCAGCATATCTCCACATGTAAATGGGTGAATTAAGAGTTTATTCCAACCAGACCAGAGTGGTGATTGGTGGAACAATGGAAAGATGAACCCAGACGGCTTTTGGTAGTTTATTTAGTTTCTGTCCACTTTGAATGAAGTGTGTTCTACGGTGATAAAAGCAGTGATTATTTACATGGAGTCTGGTGGGTTCAGCTCTGCAGGTGTGGGTCAGCGTGTCGTCGGTCTTCACGCTGAGCGGCAAAGTTCGTGTCGCTCTGCAGGAAAACAGTTTGTTCAGCTGCAATTTGTCCCACTTTCCAACGTTTAGTTCATCAGACATTTCACTTTCTCAATCTACGCATTCACACTTCCCTTTAAGTTTTTAACGCTTCTCTCCAACATTTTGTCACTTTTTGATGCTTTTTTTTTCAAGACTTTTATCATTTTTTTTCACATTTTCATTATTTTTATTTTTCCAACATTTTATTAATTTTTGACTCTTTTCATCTTCTGACGGGTTCATCAACAACCCAAAGAGACTAAAGCTGTGTGAGGAGCAGCTGAAGCATCGACGCGTGTGTGATGTCATCTCGTTAGACGTGTTGTAGCTTCCTCGGGAGTTAGCGTAGCTTTCAGCAGGAGTTAGCTTCAGAAGGTCAGAGTTTAACAGGAAGTGAACTGTGTGTGGAGGTCTGTGATTGGACCCATATGGATCATGTGATGTTGTCCCATAGTGATCATGTGATGGTAGACGTCTGTTGTGTGATTCAGTGAAAATGAATGGAAACACCTTAAAATGTCTCCAACCAATCAGATGTCCCAGTCTGACCCTAAAACAGCGTGTGATGTCATCACTGCAGGTTCTTATTGGCTGTAGATTTATTCTCAGGACCAACTACAGATAATTAGATGGACACGAGGACGGAGACGCAGCTTGTTTCTGAGACTTTTTGGATGTTTTTTGTCTCTTTCTGAGACGTTTTGGATGTTTTATGTCTCTTTCTGAGACGTTTTGGATGTTTTATGTCTCTTTCTGAGACGTTTTGGATGTTTTTTGTCTCTTTCTGAGACGTTTTTGGGTGTTTTTTGTCTCTTTCTGAGACGTTTTGGATGTTTTTGACCCTTTTTCTGTGATACTTGTAAAAACTTCTTTTTCAGCCCTTAGTTGAAGTTGACTTTAACAGGAAGTAGCGTGTGTGTGTGGAGGTGAGTAAATGGAGCAGACGTTCCTCATTGGACCAATCACATCACTCAGAGCACTGACCCGTTAGTCCTCCGCTGTTACCATGCCAACTGGATGTAGTGTTGGGTTGGTCTCCGTCACAGCCGCCTGTTTAAACCTGCAGAAGAAGAGAAGACTTCGTCCGCCTGACATTTAAATGGCAGGCGTGGCAATGAGTGGAAAGTTTAACCTGCAGGCGTGTGGTGTGGTGGCGTGCTGGCGTGTGCTGGCGTATGACGGCGTGTGACGGCGTGACAGTGTGTGGCGGCGTGCAGGCGTGTGGCGTGTAGTGTGCAAGCGTGCAGGCGTGTGGCGTGCAGGCGTGTGGTGTGCAGGCGTGCAGGCGTGTGGCGTGCAGGCGTGTGACGTGCAGGCGTGTGACGGCGTGTGACCTTTAATCTTCTTCCTGTTTTTCAGGATTCAAGTTGAAGCACTTCCTGCGAGACGGCGAGACTCTGTCCACGTTCCTGCTGAGAAACGCCTCGCTGTCTGAGGACGCCGTCCAGCAGATCACCGACGCCGACGTTGACCTGGAGAAGGTACGCGCTCTGTCTGTCTGTCTGTCTGTCCGTCTGCACGCGCTCTGTCTGTCTGTCTGCACGCGCTCTGTCTGCACGCGCTCTGTTTGTCTGTCTGCACGCGCTCTGTCTGTCTGTCTGCACGCGCTCTGTCTGTCTGTCTGCACGCGCTCTGTCTGTCTGTCTGCACGCGCTCTGTCTGCACGCGCTCTGTTTGTCTGTCTGCACGCGCTCTGTCTGTCTGTCTGCACGCGCTCTGTCTGTCTGTCTGCACGCGCTCTGTCTGTCTGTCTGCACGCGCTCTGTCTGTCTGTCTGCACGCGCTCTGTCTGCTTGTCTGTCTGCACACGCTCTGTCTGCAGCAGATGGAAGGTGACGTGACCTTTGACCCTGGTCTCTCTCCGCCCGTCCAGGTGCTCCTGAAGGGGTTTGGCGTCCACCTGAGGGACATGTGTCCCAGGAAGGGGGGCGAGCAGACCGTGGAGGACTTTGTGACGATCTCGGACCCCCGGCTGTCCGTGCAGGTGCAGGAAGTGATTTGCCAGGCGCCGGCCAGCTGGCTGGACCACGCCGAGGAGAACTTCCTCAGCAACCTGGACTTCCTGAAGCCCATCAAGGTGGGGGGGGGCTGTGTGTGTCTCTGTGTGTGTGTGCGTGTGTGTGTCTGTCTGTGTCTGTGTGTGTGTGTCTGTGTGTGTGTGTGTCTGTGTCTGTGTGTGTGTGTGTGTGTGTGTCTGTGTCTGTGTGTGTGTGTCTGTCTGTCTGTCTGTCTGTGCGTGTGTGCGTGTCTGTCTGTGCGTGTGTGTGTCTGTCTGTCTGTGTGTGTGTGTGTCTGTCTGTGTGTGTCTGTGTCTGTGTGTGTGTGTGTCTGTCTGTCTGTCTGTCTGTGCGTGTGTGTGTCTGTCTGTGTCTGTGTGTGTGTGTCTGTCTGTGTCTGTGTGTGTGTGTGTCTGTCTGTGTCTGTGTGTGTGTGTGTCTGTCTGTGTGTGTGTGTGTGTGTCTGTCTGTCTGTGTGTGTGTGCGTGTCTGTCTGTGTGTGTGTGTGTGTCTGTCTGTCTGTGTCTGTGTGTGTGTGTCTGTCTGTGTGTGTCTGTGTGTGTGTGTCTGTCTATGTGTGTGTGTGTGTCTGTCTGTGTGTGTCTGTGTGTGTGTGTCTGTCTATGTGTGTGTGTGTGTCTGTGTCTGTGTGTGTCTCTACAGTCTCAGATTTCGTAGCCTGGAGACGTGTTTGTCTCCAGCGAGCAGCGTCAGCGAGGCGGCGTTTCTTTTACGAGCCGCTGACTGACGGTGTGAAACTGTCTTCTGTTTCGTTTCTACGGCAACGGAGACAGAAATCCTTACAATCCTTCGGTCTCAGAGCCGGAGAGAAATACTCAAGTTCATAGTTCCAGAAAAGTCACCAACCTAACTCTGTAGATCTCAGAGTATTTAAGGGGTACTTCAAGAGGTACATCTTGTAGTTTTACTGCTCTACATATACCTCACACCAACCAAACTGTGTGTAGATTTCAGAGTATTTAAGAGGTACATCTTGTAGTTTTACTGCTCTACATATACCTGGACCCAGGACCTTTTGTTTATCCGTTGGTTCTTCCAGTTTTCTTAAACCAAACTGAACTGAAACGTGTCTCTGTGTCTCTCAGAGAGACGTGACCTCCGACCCCGAGGCCGTTAAGATGGTTTCCAGGGCGACCAACAACCTCCTGGACAGTCTGGGTTCGCTGGCGGTCGAGGTAAGTGTGTGTGTGTGTGTGTGTGTGTGTGTGTGTGTGTGTGTGTGTGTGTGTGTGTGTGGTCTAAATGAAATAATGGGAATGTTTGAAACAATAATAACAGAATGATGTCATCTGATGACATCACCTGTCCTCAGATTAGTCACTTCTGCTTTTTCACAATAAAAGCTGGAGAATATATATATATATATATATATATATATATATATATATATATATATATATATATATAGTATACTGTCATCAGATAGAAACAGGAAGTGTCATCAGATAGAAACAGGAAGTTCCTGTCAGCAGTTCATGTTGAGGACATTAAAGCTGCTGACGTACAGTAGTACTAGTATCTAAAGTACTGTGTGTAGCTGGCTGGTAGTACCAGTAGTACAAATAGTACTGTGTGTGTGTGTACTGTCTGTGTGTACTGTGTATTCTGTGTGTACTGTGTGTGTATTCTGTGTGTACTGAGTGTGTGTACTGGGACAGCTGAAACACTCTTTAATTAAACATAATTTCTAAAGCGGCCGTATCGCACCGAAAGCCACTATTTTATCACTAGCAACCTACACTTATTGTTACTATAGCAACCTATATGTTTTCGTTACTATAGCAACCTACATGTTTCATCTGGGTGGGGCGTTCCATTTGTCCCCCCATGCTGTTCCATTTGTCCCCCCATGCTGTTCCATTTGTCCCCCCATGCTATTCCATTTGTCCCCCCATGCTGTTTCATTCGTCCCCCCATGCTGTTTCATTCGTCCCCCCATGCTGTTTCATTTGTCCCCCCATGCTGTTCCATTCGTCCCCCCCATGCTGTTTCATTCGTCCCCCCATGCTGTTTCATTTGTCCCCCCATGCTATTCCATTTGTCCCCCCATGCTATTCCATTCGTCCCCCCATGCTGTTCCATTCGTCCCCCCCATGCTGTTTCATTCGTCCCCCCATGCTGTTTCATTTGTCCCCCCATGCTGTTCCATTTGTCCCCCCATGCTGTTTCATTTGTCCCCCCATGCTGTTCCATTTGTCCCCCCATGCTGTTTCATTCGTCCCCCCATGCTGTTCCATTTGTCCCCCCATGCTGTTCCATTTGTCCCCTCATGCTGTTCCATTTGTCCCCTCATGCTGTTTCATTCGTCCCCCCATGCTGTTTCATTCGTCCCCATGCTGTTCCATTCGTCCCCCCCATGCTGTTCCATTCGTCCCCCCCATGCTGTTCCATTCGTCCCCCCCATGCTGTTCCATTTGTCCCCCCATGCTGTTTCATTCGTCCCCCCATGCTGTTCCATTCGTCCCCCCATGCTGTTCCATTTGTCCCCCCATGCTGTTCCATTTGTCCCCCCATGCTGTTCCATTTGTCCCCCCATGCTGTTTCATTCGTCCCCCCATGCTGTTCCATTCGTCCCCCCCATGCTGTTCCATTTGTCCCCCCCATGCTGTTTCATTCGTCCCCCCATGCTGTTCCATTTGTCCCCCCCATGCTGTTTCATTCGTCCCCCCATGCTGTTCCATTTGTCCCCCCATGCTGTTTCATTCGTCCCCCCATGCTGTTCCATTTGTCCCCCCATGCTGTTCCATTCGTCCCCCCATGCTGTTCCATTTGTCCCCCCATGCTGTTCCATTTGTCCCCCCCATGCTGTTTCATTCGTCCCCCCATGCTGTTCCATTTGTCCCCCCCATGCTGTTTCATTCGTCCCCCCATGCTGTTCCATTTGTCCCCCCATGCTGTTTCATTCGTCCCCCCATGCTGTTTCATTCGTCCCCCCATGCTGTTCCATTCGTCCCCCCCATGCTGTTTCATTCGTCCCCCCATGCTGTTTCATTTGTCCCCCCATGCTGTTCCATTTGTCCCCCCATGCTGTTTCATTTGTCCCCCCATGCTGTTCCATTTGTCCCCCCATGCTGTTTCATTCGTCCCCCCATGCTGTTCCATTTGTCCCCCCATGCTGTTCCATTTGTCCCCTCATGCTGTTTCATTCGTCCCCCCATGCTGTTTCATTTGTCCCCCCATGCTGTTCCATTTGTCCCCCCATGCTGTTCCATTTGTCCCCCCATGCTGTTTCATTTGTCCCCCCATGCTGTTTCATTTGTCCCCCCATGCTGTTTCATTCGTCCCCCCATGCTGTTTCATTTGTCCCCCCATGCTGTTTCATTCGTCCCCCCATGCTGTTCCATTTGTCCCCCCATGCTGTTCCATTCGTCCCCCCATGCTGTTCCATTTGTCCCCCCATGCTGTTCCATTGGTCCCCTCATGCTGTTTCATTCGTCCCCCCATGCTGTTTCATTTGTCCCCCCATGCTGTTTCATTCGTCCCCATGCTGTTTCATTCGTCCCCCCCATGCTGTTTCATTCGTCCCCCCCATGCTGTTTCATTCGTCCCCATGCTGTTTCATTCGTCCCCCCCATGCTGTTTCATTCGTCCCCCCCATGCTGTTTCATTGTACTGAGTGTGTATTCTGTGTACTGAGTGTGTACTGAGTGTACTGAGTGTGTACTGTGTGTACCGTGTGCAGCTGGCGGGGATGAGCAGCTGGCTGGACCTGAGGAGCGAGGTCATCTCCCTGACCCTGTGTGTACTGAGTGTGTACTGAGTGTGTACTCTGTGTACTGTGTGTACCGTGTGCAGCTAGCGGGGATGAGCAGCTGGCTGGACCTGAGGAGCGAGGTCATATCCCTGACCCTGTGTGTACTGAGTGTGTATTCTGTGTACTGAGTGTGTACTGAGTGTGTACTCTGTGTACTGTGTGTACCGTGTGCAGCTGGCGGGGATGAGCAGCTGGCTGGACCTGAGGAGCGAGGTCATATCCCTGACCCTGTGTGTACTGAGTGTGTATTCTGTGTACTGAGTGTGTACTCTGTGTACTGTGTGTACCGTGTGCAGCTGGCGGGGATGAGCAGCTGGCTGGACCTGAGGAGCGAGGTCATCTCCCTGACCCAGGCGGCGGCGGCGGCGGCGCCCGGGGACCTCCACCGGGCAGTGTCCCGGATCGCCTGTGGACACCCCGAGGGCGGCGGCCTGCAGATCAAGTCCCTCAACTGGTACGAGGACAGCAACTACAAGGCGCTGTTCGGTAACCACGGCAACAGCAGCGAGGACGAGCAGGCGGCGCTGTACGACAACTCCTCCAGTAAGATACACCCACACACACACACACATACACACACACAGACACTCACACACACACAAAGCATTTCAGTAGTGTGTGTGAGTGAATAATCTTCCAGAAGTTTATGGTAATTCTGAATGACTCTCATATGTTCTAACCTGTGTGTGTGTGTGTGTGTGTGTGTGTGTGTGTGTGTGTGTGTGTGTGTGTGTCTCTGTGTGTGTGTGTGTGTCTCTCTGTGTGTGTGTGTGTGTCTCTGTGTGTGTGTCTCTGTGTGTGTGTGTGTGTCTGTGTGTGTGTGTGTCTGTGTGTGTGTGTGTCTCTGTGTGTGTGTGTGTCTGTGTGTGTGTCTCTGTGTGTGTGTCTGTGTGTGTGTCTCTGTGTGTGTGTGTGTGTGTGTATGGTTGTGTGTGTGTGTGTGTGTGTGTGTGTGTGTGTGTAGCTCCCTACTGTAACAGCTTGGTCCAGAGTCTGGACTCTAACCCGATGTCCAGGATGATCTGGCAGGCGGTGAAGCCTCTGCTGCTGGGGAAGATCTTGTACACCCCCGAGACCCCCGCCACCCAGAGGGTCATCCACGAGGTACGCCCCCCCCACACACACACACACACACACACATCCCCCGATCCCCCAACCCCCGATTCCCTCATGTTATAGACTGGTCCCTCTGAACCTGTCTCATGTTACAGTGAGGACAATAAGTATTTGAACACCTGAGAAAATCAATGTTAATATTTGGTCCAGTAGCCTTTGTTTGCAGTTCCAGAGGTCAAACGTTTCCTGTAGTTCTTCACCAGGTTTGACACACTGCAGAAGGGATTTTGGCCCACTCCTCCACACAGATCTTCTCTAGATCAGTCAGGTTTCTGGGCTGTCGCTGAGAAACACGGAGTTTGAGCTCCCTCCAAAG
>CM057246.1:454823-474823 GCA_029931835.1 Etheostoma nigrum
TATGACAGAGTAGCTCTCAAAGTGCTCTACATGCGATCTGTTGCTGATTTTAATTAACAACAGACTGGAGATGATCCGTGATCTGATCAGATTTAGTCTCTCTGACTTCTAAACATCACTATCAGCCTCCCAACATGTGTTCTGTACAGAATAAGTCTTTAAATCAGACAAATAGCAATTAAAATCCCTCCGATTAAAAAATAATAAAAGGTTTATATAAAACGTCATCATGTTGAGTCGATCGTGAACCAATCAGCTGTTAAATCAGCTGAGAGGCCGGCGTTTCCCAGCATGCTCTGGGTCCGCCTGGCTCTTGCAGTCGGTGAAAACCAACTGCGCCCCCTGGTCTCAGACCTGCGGCCGCCTTGCTCTCGTGAGATTATCGTTGACCACGTGTGCATGACGTCAGAGCAAGTCGGACACAAATCTAACCGGCATGCAACGAGCGCCGATTGCCGGTGATCGATTCTGCGCAGACCTGGCTCATCTCGAACGAGCCTAATCATACGCACTCTCATACAGGATCCAATCACACACACTCTCATACAGGAGCCAATCATACGCACTCTCATACAGGATCCAATCACACACACTCTCATACAGGAGCCAATCATACGCACTCTCATACAGGATCCAATCACACGCACCCTCATACAGGATCCAATCACACGCACTCTCATACAGGAGCCAATCACACGCACCCTTATACAGGATCCAATCACACGCACCCTCATACAGGAGCCAATCACACACACTCTCATACAGGAGCCAATCACACACACCCTTATACAGGAGCCAATCACACGCACCTTCATACAGGGGCCAATCACACGCACTCTCATAGAGGAGCCAATCACACGCACCCTCATACAGGAGCCAATCACACGCACTCTCATACAGGAGCCAATCACACGCACTCTCATAGAGGAGCCAATCACACGCACTCTCGTAGAGGAGCCAATCACACGCACCCTCATACAGGAGCCAATAGGCTCGTTCGAGATGAACTGCGCCTCGCCTGTAAAGTAGACGAGAGCAGGCGGCAGCAGCGGGGGCGGGGACAAAAAGCTGCGGTAAAGTCGGACAGTTTCCAGCCGATTTCAGCCGCCTTCAGGCTGGACAGGAAGTGATTCCAGCCGCCTTCAGGCTGGACAGGAAGTGGTTCCAGCCGCCTTCAGGCTGGACAGGAAGTGACGAAAACACTGTGGTGCGATTCCGATTTAATAAAATATAATCAGACCCACATATCAGCTGGTACACAGTCTCCAGTTGTTTTAATTATGACAGAGTAGCTCTCAAAGTGCTCTACATGCGATCTGTTGCTGATTTTAATTAACAACAGACTGGAGATGATCAGTGATCTGATCAGATTTAGTCTCTCTGACTTCTAAACGTCACTATCAGCCACACAACATGTGTTCTGTAGAGAATAAGTCTTTAAATCAGACAAATAGCAATTAAAATCCCTCCGATTAAAAAATAATGAAAGGTTTATATAAAACGTCATCATGTTGAGTCGATCGTGAACCAATCAGCTGTTAAATCAGCTGAGAGGCCGGCGTTTCCCAGCATGCTCTGGGTCCGCCTGGGTCCGCCTGGCTCTTGCAGTCGGTGAAAACCAACTGCGCCGCCTGGGTCTCAGAACTGCGGCCGCCTTGCTCTCGTGAGATTTCCGTTACCCACGTGTGCATGACGTCAGAGCAAGTCGGGATCAAGTCGGACACAAATCTAACCGGCATGCAACGGGCGCCGATCGCCGGTGATCGATTCTGCGCAGACCTGGCTCATCTCGAACGAGCCTAATCACACGCACCCTCATACAGGATCCAATCACACGCACTCTCATAGAGGAGCCAATCACACGCACCCTCATACAGGAGCCAATCACACGCACCCTCATACAGGATCCAATCACACGCACTCTCATAGAGGAGCCAATCACACGCACCCTCATACAGGAGCCAATCACACGCACTCTCATAGAGGAGCCAATCACACACACCCTTATACAGGAGCCAATCACACGCACCCTAATCCTTACATTTAAAAAATCCCTCTGTTTCACCCGTGTCCCCCTGTTTTTCCCTTGTGTCCCCCCCGTGTCCCCCTGTGTTTCCCCTTTCCCCCCATGTCCCCCTATGTCCCCCCATGTCCCCCCGTTTTCCTTATGTTGGGCACCATGAGGTTAACGCGGTGTGTTTTGGGGCAGATGGGGAACCTGCTGCCCTACAGCGACCCCGGCGTGGTCTTCCTGTTCCTGGGGTCCTTCGCCGTGGTAACCATCATGCAGTGCTTCCTGCTCAGCACGGCGTTCGCCCGCTCCAACCTGGCGGCGGCCTGCGGCGGCATCATCTACTTCACGCTCTACCTGCCCTACGTGCTCTGCGTCGCCTGGGAGGACCACATCGGCTACGGGGCCAAAGTCCTCGCCGTGAGACACATACACACACACAAACACAGATACACACACACACAGACACACAACACACAAACACAGATACACACACACACACACACAGAGGCACATACACACATACAGAGAGACAGTCATACACTCACACACAGACACACACACGCACACAGAGCACACAACACACGCACAGAGACACACACACACACACAGAGACACACACACACACGCACAGAGACACACACACACACACACACACAGAGACACACACACACACAGAGACACACACACACACACACACACACAGAGACACACACACAGAGACACACACACACACACACACACACAGACACACACAGAGACAGACACACACACAGATATACACGCGTTTGTTGTTATTGAACAGAGTAAGACGTGTGTGTGTTTGTCTCTGTGTGTGTCTGTGTGTGTGTGTGTGTGTGTGTGTGTGTGTCTCTGCGTGTGTGTGTGTGTGTGTGTCTGTGTGTGTGTGTGTGTGTGTGTGTGTGTGTCTCTGTGTGTGTGTGTGTGTGTGTGTGTGTGTCTCTGCGTGTGTGTGTGTGTGTGTGTCTCTGTGTGTGTGTGTGTGTCTCTGTGTGTGTGTGTCTCTGTGTGTGTGTGTGTGTGTGTCTGCAGAGCTTCTTGTCCCCCGTGGCGTTCGGGTTCGGCTGTGAGTACTTCTCCCTGTTTGAGGAGCAGGGCGTGGGCATCCAGTGGAAGAACCTGGTCTCCAGTCCTCTGGAGCAGGACGACTTCAGCCTCCGCACCTCCCTCACCATGATGTACGTCGACGCCGTCCTCTACGGAGTCCTCACCTGGTACATCGAGGCCGTGTTCCCAGGTGATACACACACACATACACACACACACACACACACACATCTTTAGGGTAACTTCTGGATTTTTCAACCTGGGCTCTATACTTTCCGATGTTTTTGTGTCTACTGCCTCACACACCCGGTTAGGGTCCCCCACCAGACTCCATGTAAATAATCACTACTTTTATCATGAAAACACAATTCATTCAAAGTGGACAGAAACTAAATAAAACTACCAAAAGCTGTCTTGGTTCATCTTTCCACTGTTCCAGCAATCACCACTCTGGTCGGGTTGGAATAAACTCTTAATTCACCCATTTACATGTGGAGATATGCTGCTCTAAACACGCTAAAAGTAGTGATTATTTACATGGAATCTGGTGGAGATATGCTGCTGTATACACACTAAAAGTAGTGATTATTTACATGGAGTCTGGTGGAGATATGCTGCTCTATACACGCTAAAAGTAGTGATTATTTACATGGAGTCTGGTGGAGATATGCTGCTCTATACACGCTTAAAGTAGTGATTATTTACATGGAGTCTGGTGGAGATATGCTGCTCTATACACACTAAAAGTAGTGATTATTTACATGGAGTCTGGTGGAGATATGCTGCTCTATACATGCTAAAAGTAGTGATTATTTACATGGAGTCTGGTGGAGATATGCTGCTCTATACACACTAAAAGTAGTGATTATTTACATGGAGTCTGGTGGAGATATGCTGCTCTATACACGCTAAAAGTAGTGATTATTTACATGGAGTCTGGTGGAGATATGCTGCTCTATACACACTAAAAGTAGTGATTATTTACATGGAGTCTGGTGGAGATATGCTGCTCTATACACACTAAAAGTAGTGATTATTTACATGGAGTCTGGTGGGTTTATCTCTGGAGGGATCGGACCAGATCTTTGGAGGAATAGGGTCCAGGTTGAGAAGAAATGAAGTTTAAGCTGTAACATGGAATATGTATCCCAATCAGCTGCAGCCCGTCTGTTATTAAATTGTGTGTGTGTGTGTGTGTGTGTGTGTGTGTGTGTGTGTGTGTGTGTGTGTGTGTCAGGTCAGTACGGGATCCCTCGGCCTTGGTACTTCCCCCTCAGTAAGTCCTACTGGTTCGGAGAGAAGGAGGGAAAATCCAACAGTGTCCCTCTGAGACGGAGACGCAACCCAGAAGGTGAGAGACACACACACACACACACACACACAGAAACACACACACACACACATTATTATTAATTGTTTGTCATACAAAACATGTCCATATTTCTTATATCACGTGTTACTTATTGTGACAGTGAGCACTGACCTGTAAGACTCTTATTGTGAAGGTGCGTCTTCCTGTGTGTGTCTGACTGACCTGTAAGACTTTTATTGTGAAAGTGAGCCCTGGCCTGTAAGACTCTTATTGTGAAGGTGCATCTTCCTGTGTCTGCAGCGGTGTGCATGGAGGAGGAGCCGTCCCACCTGGCCCCCGGGGTCTACATCGAGGACCTGGTCAAGGTCTACCGCCACGGGAAGAAGCTGGCGGTGGACGGACTCACCCTCGGCTTCTACGAGGGACAGATCACGTCCTTCCTGGGACACAACGGGGCCGGGAAGACCACCACCATGTGAGTCACAGGGACAGAGACTAGGGCTGGGAAAGACACTGAGACAGACAGATACTAGGGCTTGTGAGTACCAAGGACAGGGACAGACACTAGGACAGAGACAGACACGAGGGCTGGGACAGACACTAGGGATGGGACAGGGACAGACATTAGGACTGGGACAGAGACAGACACTAGGACTGGCACAGAGACAGACAGACCCTAAGACTGGGACATGCACTACGGCTGGGACATAGATGGACACTAGGGCTGGGACAGAGACGGACATTAGGACAGGGACAGACACTAGGGCCGGCGCTGGGACAGACACTAGGGCTGGGACGGACACTAGGGTCGGCGCTGGGACAGACACTAGGGCTGGGAAGGACACTAGGGCTGGGACAGGGACAGACACTAGGGCTGGGACAGGGACAGACATGAGGACAGGGACAGACACTAGGAAAGAAACAGACACTGAGACAGAGACTGAGACATGTTGTCCCTGCAGGTCCATCCTGACGGGGCTCTTCCCCCCCACTTCTGGCACCGCCTACATCCTGGGCCGAGACATCCGGACGGAGCTGAGCACCATCAGACAGAGTCTGGGCGTCTGTCCCCAACACAACGTCCTCTTCAGCATGTGAGTCCCACCCAGGGGGACATACAGGGGGACACACCACACAAAGGGGGACACACCACACTCGGGGGGACACAGGGGGACACACCACACTCAGGGGGACACACCACACACACTACACACAGGGACACATACAGGGACACTAGAGTGCGGATCGGGCCGGATATTTCTGTCCGAGCCCGACCCGAGCCCGACAGTTAAAATCTCATTTGTTTCTCATACTAATGACACATGTCCGTTTGTTTGTGTGAAAGCTGCTTTTATTAAGCAATGGTAGGAAGGCATTGGGAAATGTCAACAGATGAGCATCAATGCACAGCTGACTTTCCTTCGTTTTCAATAGTTTTAAAATCTCCTGCGGCCAACTTCTTTTTAACATCTTCCATCGTTGCGCTGCCACATGGAGCTTAATACGCACGTCTTTGGTTGTCACAGCACACAGGAAGACGGATGTTAGGGTAATATTTGACATTTATTTTAAGCTGTTTTAAATTCAAAATGTTCAATGCCTTATCGCGCTGATGTGACCGAGCCCGACCCGAACCCGAGCATCCTTTCTAAAAATCTGTCCCAACCCGGCCCGACCCGTCGGGTACCGTCGGGTCCCGTCGGGCTCGGGTCGGGTATCCATCTTCTAAGGGACACACACTACATGAATGTGTTGTCGTGGTTACCGTGATGTGATATTATGGGCTGACCCTGTGTGACTGTGTTGTCATGGTTACAGGCTGACGGTGGAGGAGCACATCTGGTTCTACGGCCGGCTGAAGGGCCTGACGGAGCAGCAGGTCCAGGCCGAGGTGGACCAGATCCTGCAGGACACCGGGCTGCCGCACAAGCGCCGGTCCCGCGCCAACGCGCTGTCCGGGGGCATGCAGAGGAAGCTCTCCGTGGCGCTCGCCTTCGTCGCCGGCTCCAAGGTCGTCATCCTGGACGAGCCCACGGCCGGCGTCGACCCGTACGCCCGGCGAGGGATCTGGGACCTGCTGCTGAAGTACCGGCCCGGTGAGACGGGACAGGGGACCACCGGACCCGGACTACCACCTCCTGTCTCCCTTCTGTTGTAACCGTGACTTCCTGTTTCCTGTCAGGGCGGACCATCATCCTGTCAACGCACCACATGGACGAGGCGGACATTTTGGGCGACCGCATCGCCATCATCTCCCACGGGAGGCTGTGCTGCGTGGGCTCGTCCCTGTTCCTGAAGACGCAGCTGGGGACGGGCTACTACCTGACGCTGGTCAAGAAGGACGCTGAGCTGGGCTCCTGCAGGACCTCCTGCAGCACCGAGTCCTTCAGCAAGAAGGTGCACAACGCACAACGCACCACAACACACGCACACCACAACGCACACACACGCACAACACAACGCACCACAACACACGCATACCACAACACAACACACCACAACACAGCACGCACGCACGTACGTACGCACAAATGGACGCACACACCACCCCACAAAACAACACACCACCCCACAACACACGCACACCACAACACACCACAACGCACGCACAACGCACACCACAACACAACACATGCATCAAATGCAACGTACAGTATATTCCCGTCCAGTTAGATGAATTTGGTATTGATGACGTGTGTGTGTGTGTGTGTGTGTGTGTGTGTGTGTGTGTGTGTGTGTGTGTGTGTGTGTGTGTGTGTGTGTGTGTGTGGGTGTGTGTGTGTGTGTGTGTGTGTGCGTTTCAGGAGGAGGAGTGTGCCTCGGTCAGCAGCAGCGACGCCGGACTCGGCAGCGAACATGAAAGTGAAGCAACTGCCGTCGGTGAGAGGAGCGCTTGATTTGTTCGCCTTCAGACGCACACACACACACACACAGAGTTTTTGAACGTGGACTCTGTCTCCGTCTGTAGAGAGCGTCCCGGCGGCGTGCGCCCCCGCCTCCCCCGACGTGGCCCTGGTCTCGGGGGTGATCCTGGGTCACGTCCCCGCGGCCCGGCTGATGGAGGACCTGGGACACGAGCTGACCTACGTGCTGCCGTACTCCGCCGCCAAGGACGGGGCCTTCGTGTCCCTGTTCCGAGACCTGGACCTGAGGCTGCCGGAGCTCAACATCTCCAGCTACGGCGTCTCCGACACCACGCTGGAGGAGGTGGGGGGGCACACTGGAGGAGGGGGGAGGGGGGTACAGGGGGGGCATGCTGGGGAAGGGGCACCACGTTGGAGGAGGTGGGGGCACACTGGAGGAGGGGGAACAGGGGGGGCATGCTGGGGAAGGGGCACCACGTTGGAGGAGGTGGGGGCACACTGGAGGAGGGGGGAACAGGGGGGGCATGCTGGGGGAGGGGCACCACGTTGGAGCAGGTGGGGGGGGCACGCTGGAGGAGGTGGGGGTGGCACGGGGGGCATGCTGGGGGAGGGGCACCACGTCGGAGGCGGTGGGGGGGGCATGCTGGGGAAGGGGCACCACGTTGGAGGAGGTGGGGGCACACTGGAGGAGGGGGGCACAGGGGGGGCATGCTGGGGGAGGGGCACCACGTTGGAGCAGGTGGGGGGGGCACGCTGGAGGAGGTGGGGGGGGCATGCAGGGGGAAGGGCACCACATTGGAGGAGGTGGGGGGGGCACACTGGAGGAGGTGGGGGGGGCACGGGGGGCATGCTGGGGGAGGGGCACCACGTCGGAGGCGGTGGGGGGGGGCATGCTGGGGGAGGGGCACCACGTTGGAGCTGGTGGGGGGGGCACTCTGGAGGAGGTGGGGGGGCATGCTGGGGGAGGGGCACCACGTTGGAGGAGGTGGGGGGGTGAATAATAAATTATGAATATTTTTTTATTCTAATTTTTGTTTTCCAGATTTTCCTGAAAGTGGCCGAAGATAACGGAGTCGACACTGAAGTTCCCTCAGGTGAGGACCGCCAAAATAAGAGTCCGACAGTCTTCACTTCATCCTGATGTGTTTTTAAAGAGAGTGTGTGTGTGTGTGTGTGTGTGTGTGTGTGTGTGTGTGTGTGTGTGTGTGTGTGTGTGTGTGTGTGTGTGTGTGTGTGTGTGTGTGTGTGTGTGTGTGTGTGTGTGTGTGTGTGTGGTGTGTGTGTGTGTGTGTGTGTGTGTGTGTGTGTGTGTGTGTGTAGACGGGACCCTCCCTGTCCCGAGGCGGCGGAGGAGGACTCATGCGTTCGGCGGCGGGGGGGACCATCAGAGTTGTCTGAGACCGCTAACAGAGGACGACTGCAACGAGTCTGACGGAGACCCTGGTAGGACGCTCCTCAGCCAATCACACACATTGTTACATCTGGGTAGAAGCATGCTGCATGCTGATTGGCTCACTGGGTACCCAGCCCGGCTTATGAGACACACAGAGGTTTTGATGTTAGGGTAATGTTAGCGTAATGTTAGCATGATTTTAGCATAACGTTGGCATAAATGTTAGCATAATGTTGTCATCATGTTGGCATAATGTTAGTATAATGTTAGCATAATGTTGGCATAATGTTGGCATGATGTTAGCATGATGTTGGTATAATGTTGGCATGATGTTGGCATGATGTTACCATGATGTTGGCATAATGTTGGCATAATGTTGGCATAATGTTGGCATGATGTTAGCATGATGTTGGCATGATGTTGGTATAATGTTGTCATGATGTTGTCATAATGTTGGCATAATGTTGGCATAATGTTGGCATGATGTTAGCATGATTTTGGCGTAATGTTGGCATGATGTTAGCATGATGTTGGCATAATGTTGGCATGATGTTAGCATGATGTCTGTAACCCGTGGGTGTCTGTGACCCGTCAGAGAGCCGGGAGACGGACTGGCTCAGCTCCTCGGGGGGGCGGGGCTCCTACCAGGTGAAGGGGTGGAGCCTGAAGAAGCAGCAGTTCGTGGCTCTGATGTGGAAACGCTTCCTCAACGCTCGCCGCTCCCGCAAGGGCTTCTTCGCCCAGGTACCTCACGTCTTCATATGCAGTACTATATATGAAGATTATATACTGTACATCCATATGTATGGATGTACAGTATATAAGTTTCCTGTGTGTGTGTGTAGATTGTCCTCCCTGCTGTGTTTGTCTGCATCGCGCTGGTCTTCAGTGTCATCGTCCCTCCGTTTGGGAAGTACCCGAGTCTGGAGCTGCAGCCCTGGATGTACGAAGACCAGGTCACCTTCTTCAGGTACCGGTCCCCAAAATCACCTGTCCCCCAAAACCACCTTCATCAGGTACCTGTCCCCCAAAACCACCTTCATCAAGTACCTGTCCCCCAAAACCACCTGTCCCCCAAAACCCCCTTCATTAGGTACCTGTCCCCAAAACCACCTGTCCCCCAAATCCACCTTCATCAGGTACCTGTCCCTCAAAACCACCTGTCCCCCAAAACCACCTTCATCAGGTACACAACAGGCTCAAACTGTTGCTAATTAGTGTGTCTGTCTGTCTGTGCGTGTGTGTGTGTGTGTGTGTGTCTGTCTGTGCGTGTGTGTGTGTGTCTGTCTGTGCGTGTGTGTGTGTGTCTCTATGTGTGTGTGTGTGTGTGTGTCTCTGCCTCTGTGTGTGTGTGTGTGCGTGTGTGTGTGTGTGTGTCTCTGCCTCTGTGTGTGTGTGTGTGTGTGTGTGTGTTAGTGATGATGCTCCTGGAGACTCCAACATGGAGAGGTTACTGTCTGCTCTGCTGGACGCGCCCGGGCTCGGGACGCGCTGCATGGACGGACACCCCATCCCGTAAGATGTTTATTAATTAATCTAATAATATATATTTAATTATTAATCTAATAGTATATGTTTAATAATTAAAACTATTAATATATGTTTAATAATGAGTCTGGAGCTGGAACAGACACACAGGGTGTTTTGTTTTTAAATGAAACCATGGCAACGTGTTCTGGTCCAGCCTCAGCGTCATGGACCTGGACAGGAAGATGGGCCCTTTCAAAATAAAGTCAGGCTCCATTTAGATGCAGATATGATAATAATAATAATAATAATAATAATAATAATAATAATAATGATAATAATGGTAATAATAATAGTGTCTGACTTCCTGTGCGTCTGCCATCTCCGTCCCCAGAGAGGCCCCGTGTACGATGGGCGATGACGGCTGGAGGACTCCCGAGGTCCCTGAAGGCATCACGCAGTTGTTCAGCGCGTCCAACTGGACCATGGACGACCCGTCCCCGGCGTGCGTCTGCAGCTGCGACGGCAAGAAGAAGATGCTGCCGGACTGTCCCCCCGGCGCCGGGGGGCTGCCCCCGCCAGAGGTGCATTCACACACACACATATATATATATATATATATATATATATATATATATATATATATATATATATATATATATATATATATATATGTATACTGTGTGTGTATGAGTGTGTATATATATATATACACTATATATATACTGTGTATATGTATACTGTATGTGTATATAGATTGATAGATACATCAATATCTCTTCTGTCATATATTCTGTACAATAATATAAAGTATTAATATAAAGTAATATTTAATATGAAGTATAAATATAAAGTAATATTTGTTATAAAGTATTAATATGAAGTACTATTTGTTCAGATGAAGCTGAGCGCCAGCGACTCTCTCCAGAACCTGACGGGGAGAAACGTCTCCGACTACCTGGTGAAGACCTACGCTGACATCATCGGCAAGAGGTAGTACTGCAGTACAAGTACACACACCTACGCTGACATCATCGGCAAGAGGTAGTACTGCAGTACAAGTACACACACGTACGCTGACATCATCGGCAATAGGTAGTACTGCAGTACAAGTACACACACCTACGCTGACATCATCGGCAAGAGGTAGTACTGTAGTACAAGTACACACACGTACGCTGACATCATCGGCAAGAGGTAGTACTGCAGTACAAGTACACACACATACACACAAGAGGTGGTACTGCAGTACACGTACACACATACACACTTCATACACACACATGCACACATACACACACTTCATACACACATACACACACTTCATACACAGACTTACACACAAGTACACAGTTAATACGCAGACATACACAGAAGTACTCAGTAATACTCGGTACTGACCGTTTGTGTTGTTCACAGTTTGAAGAACAAAGTTTGGGTGAATGAATTCAGGTCAGTCTTCTTAATTATTTTCTTCTGCTTTTATTTTGAAACTGTTTCCTGTTCATCACGTGTTAATCTGTTTTTTCTCTCTGCAGGTACGGAGGGTTCTCATTGGGCGCCCGGAGCACTCAGGTCCTCCCACCGGCCAATGAGGTCGACGACGCCATCAAGCGAATCAGAAAGATCTTCGAGTTACAGAAGGTGAGACTTTATTCTTATGATGGCCCTATACACGCTAAAAGTAGTGATTATTTACATGGAGTCTGGTGGAGATATGCTGCTCTATACATGCTAAAAGTAGTGATTATTTACATGGAGTCTGGTGGAGATGTGCTGCTCTATGCACACTAAAAGTAGTGATTATTTACATGGAGTCTGGTGGAGATATGCTGCTCTATACATGCTAAAAGTAGTGATTATTTACATGGAGTCTGGTGGAGATGTGCTGCTCTATACATGCTAAAAGTAGTGATTATTTACATGGAGTTTGGTGGAGATATGCTGCTCTATACATGCTAAAAGTAGTGATTATTTACATGGAGTCTGGTGGAGATATGCTGCTCTATACACGCTAAAAGTAGTGATTATTTACATGGAGTCTGGTGGAGATATGCTGCTCTATACACGCTAAAAGTAGTGATTATTTACATGGAGTCTGGTGGAGATATGCTGCTTTATACATGCTAAAAGTAGTGATTATTTACATGGAGTCTGGTGGAGATGTGCTGCTCTATACACGCTAAAAGTAGTGATTATTTACATGGAGTCTGGTGGAGATATGCTGCTCTATATACGCTAAAAGCAGTGATTATTTACATGGAGTCTGGTGGGTTTGGTGATGGTGATTTCTGTTTCATGTTAAACTAAAAGGTCTATCTCTGTTGGGATCCATCCCATAATGTTGTCAGACTCTTTGAATAATAACCTGAGTCTGTCAGCAGCAACAGAACTTTTAGTGGCGCTGACTGATGCTGAACATCTGACTGAATGAGATCTTGAGCTGAGGTCGTCTGTGTGTTTCAGGGCGCGGCTGCAGATCGATTCCTCGACAGTTTGTCCGGTTTCATTAACGGTTTGGACACGAAGAACAACGTCAAGGTAAGACCAGCTGTGATGTGTTTAAAGACTCCGGGAAAACACAGATTTCTAACACAAGAAAACATCCAAAGCTGTTGTAGAGTGAGAACATCTTCAGGGTTAATCCTAAAGTTCTCCGTGGAAATGAAAAAGAGATTTTGAATCGATCTTAAAGGTGCAGTACGTAAGACTTAGAAATCTAACTTTCTGTCACATTTTCTGAAACGGACCCTAGCTGACTGCATGTCAATCACTCCACGCATTCAGTCTCCCTTGTGGGGGGAGGGTCTTAGGAGTCTGTTTGGGCTTTTTAGCGGAAAGGGCGGGGGGGGACCGGTGATGTCCCGGTCACATGCTCGTCTCTTTAATCTTTAGGGCACCACTGCCCCCTGTTGGAAACAACAACATTAAAGAAAGCGCTGAAAAATTCACAAACGCATCGGAAAAGGTGACACAAATGTCGGAAAGTCAACCAAAATGTTAAAAATAATTTTTATTTTTTAATTTGCATGCATTGTACGGTCGACAGGAAGACCGTGACCCTGTTTATGACATCATCTGTGTGTGACCTCATGCTGTATGACCTCATGCTGTGCGACCTCATGCTGTATGACCTCATGCTGTGTGACCTCATGCTGTAAGACCTCATGCTGTATGACCTCATGCTGTGTATGACCTCATGCTGTATGACCTCATGCTTTGTGACCTCATGCTGTGTGACCTCATGCTGTGTGACCTCATGCTGTATGACCTCATGCTGTGTGACCTCATGCTCTATAACCTCATGCTGTATGACCTCATGCTCTATGACCTCATGCTGTGTGACCTCATGCTGTATGACCTCATGCTGTATTACCTCATGCTGTGTGACCTCATGCTGTATTACCTCATGCTGTATTACCTCATGCTGTGTGACCTCATGCTGTGTGACCTCATGCTGTGTGACCTCATGCTGTGTGACCTCATGCTGTGTGACCTCATGCTGTGTGACCTCATGCTGTGTGACCTCATGCTGTGCGACCTCATGCTGTATGACCTCATGCTGTGTGACCTCATGCTGTAAGACCTCATGCTGTGTGACCTCATGCTGTGTGACCTC
The DNA here is from genome assembly GCA_029931835.1 of Etheostoma nigrum. Classification (NCBI taxonomy): domain Eukaryota; kingdom Metazoa; phylum Chordata; class Actinopteri; order Perciformes; family Percidae; genus Etheostoma; species Etheostoma nigrum. Next base: position 468,558 of record CM057246.1, read on the forward strand.
ATGCTGTATGACCTCATGCTGTGTATGACCTCATGCTGTGTGACCTCATGCTGTATGACCTCATGCTGTGTGACCTCATGCTGTATGACCTCATGCTGTGGGACCTCATGCTGTATGACCTCATGCTGTGTGACCTCATGCTGTGTGACCTCATGCTGTGTGACCTCATGCTGTGTGACCTCATGCTGTAAGACCTCATGCTGTGTGACCTCATGCTGTGTGACCTCATGCTGTGTGACCTCATGCTGTATGACCTCATGATGTGTGACCTCATGATGTATGACCTCATGATGTATGACCTCATGCTGTGTGACCTCATGCTGTGTGACCTCATGCTGTATGACCTCATGCTGTGTATGACCTCATGCTGTAAGACCTCATGCTGTGTGACCTCATGCTGTATGACCTCATGATGTATGACCTCATGATGTATGACCTCATGCTCTATGACCTCATGCTGTATGACCTCATGCTGTGTATGACCTCATGATGTATGACCTCATGCTCTATGACCTCATGCTGTATGACATCGCGTCCCCAGATCTGGTTCAATAACAAAGGCTGGCACAGTATCGGCGCCTTCATCAACGTGATGAACAACGGGATCCTGCGCTCCAACCTCCCGCCGGGCGCCGACGCCGCCCGCTACGGCATCCGGGCCTTCAACCACCCGCTGAACCTCACCAAGGAGCAGCTGTCCCAGGTCGCTCTGTGAGTACCGCACAGTACTACACAGTACTACACAGTACTACACAGTACTACACAGAGAGGACTACACAGGGAGTAGAGAGGTACAGCTGCAGGGTAGCCCCCCGTAGCTGAATCACTTCAAATGCACCAAAACAAGCCGCCTCTCTATGTCTAACTCCGCCTCCTGACCGTCTCCAGGGTGACGACCTCCGTGGATGTCCTGGTGTCCATCTGTGTGATCTTCGCCATGTCCTTCGTCCCCGCCAGCTTCGTGGTCTTCCTCATCCAGGAGCGAGTCAGCAAAGCCAAACACATGCACTTCATCAGCGGCGTGCAGCCGCTGCTCTACTGGGTGGCCAACTTCATCTGGGACATGGTGAGACACAAAAAAAGCACACCCTCAGTGTCTGTGTGTGAGTGTAACTTCATCTGGGACATGGTGAGACACAAAACAAGCACACCCTCAGTGTCTGTGTGAGTGTAACTTCATCTGGGACATGGTGAGACACAAAACAAACGCACCCTCAGTGTCTGTGTGTAAGTGTAACTTCATCTGGGACATGGTGAGACACAAAACAAGCACACCCTCAGTGTCTGTGTGTAAGTGTAACTTCATCTGGGACATGGTGAGACACAAAACAAGCACACCCTCAGTGTCTGTGTGTGAGTGTAACTTCATCTGGGACATGGTGAGACACAAAACAAGCACACCCTCAGTGTCTGTGCAATATTTAAGAAAGAAGTTGGGAAATTACATGAAAAAGTTGGAATATTTTGAAAGATAAAAATCTGAATATTCTAAGACAAACAATCTCCTCTGAAAAGTTGGAAAATTCAAAATAATTTGAATTATGTAGAAAAATTTGAATATTACAAGAAAAACCTTAAACTATTTTAATAAAGTGTCCCAAATATTGTGTGTAGGCAACCAGTGTAACTGCGTGTTTTGACCCTAACGGCCTCCCGTACCTGTCTCTGCAGTGTAACTACGTCGTCCCGGCAACGCTGGTCATCGTCATCTTCATCTGTTTCCAGCAGAAAGCCTACGTCTCCTCCACCAACCTGCCGGTGCTCGCACTGCTGCTGCTGCTCTACGGGTCAGACACACAACACACCACAATACACACTACTACACAACAATACACACTACTACACACTGCTGCTGCTGCTCTACGGGTCAGACACACAACACACCACAATACACACTACTACACAACAATACACACTACTACACACTGCTGCTGCTCTACGGGTCAGACACACAACACTACACAACAGTACACAACAATACACACTGCTACACACTGCTGCTGCTGCTCTACGGGTCAGACACACAACACACAACGGTACACACTACTACACAACAGTACACACTACTACACACTGCTGCTGCTCTGCGGGTCAGACACAAAAGAGAATAGATGTCTGGGAACACTGCTGATGAGTAGTGTGTGTGTGTCTGTGTGTGTCTGTGTGTGTCTGTGTGTGTGTGTGTCTCTGTGTGTGTGTGTGTGTGTGTCTCTGTGTGTGTGTGTGTGTGTCTCTCTCTCTCTGTGTGTGTGTATGTGTGTGTGTGTGTGTGTGTGTGTGTGTGTCTTCCAGCTGGTCCATCACCCCTCTGATGTACCCGGCCTCCTTCTTCTTTAAGATCCCCAGCACGGCCTACGTCGTCCTCACCAGCGTCAACATCCTGATCGGCATCAACGGCAGCATCTCCACCTTTGTCATGGAGCTGTTCGGGAACAATGTACACACACACACACACACACACCCCTGAGTGCTAGGTCCCCTGATGCCAGGCCCCCTGGTGCCCCTGGTGCCGGGGCTCTTGGTGCTGGGTCCCTTAATGCCGGGTCCCCTGGTGCCAGGCCCCCTGATGCCAGGGCCCCTGGTGCCGGGGCTCTTGGTGCCGGGGCTCTTGGTGCCGGGGCCCCTGGTTCCCCTGGTGCCGGGCCCCTAGCTTGTGCGTTAACTTCCTGTCTGTGTTCAGGAGATCGGAGGAATCAACGACATCCTGAAGAACGTCCTCCTCATCTTCCCTCACTTCTGTCTCGGCCGAGGACTCATTGACATGGTGAAGAACCAGGCAATGGCCGACGCCCTGGAGAGATTTGGTAACACACACACACACACACAGATATATATATACACACACACACACACACACACCTATACACACACAGTGAGGAACATAAGTATTTGAACACGCTGCTATTTTGCAAGTTCTCCCACTTAGAAATCATGGAGGGGTCTGAAATTGTCATCATAGGTGCATGTCCACTGTGAGAGACATAATCTAAAAAAGAATATCCAGAAATCACAATGTATGATTTTTTAACTATTTATTTGTATGATACAGCTGCAAATAAGTATTTGAACACCTGTCTATCAGCTAGAATTCTGACCCTCAAAGACCTGTTAGTCTGCCTTCAAAATGTCCACCTCCACTCCATTTATTATCCAAAATTAGATGCACCTGTTTGAGGTCGTTAGCTGCATAAAGACACCTGTCCACCCCATACAATCAGTAAGAATCCAACTACTAACATGGCCAAGACCAAAGAGCTGTCCAAAGACACTAGAGACAAAATTGTCCACCTCCACAAGGCTGGAAAGGGCTACGGGGACATGTCCAAGCAGCTTGGTGAAAAAAGGTCCACTCTTGGAGCAATCATTAGAAAATGGAAGAAGCTAAACATGACTGTCAATCTCCCTCGGACTGGGGCTCCATGCAAGATCTCACCTCGTGGGGTCTCAATGATCCTAAGAAAGGTGAGAAATCAGCCCAGAACTACACGGGAGGAGCTGGTCCATGACCTGAAAAGAGCTGGGACCACCGTTTCCAAGGTTACTGTTGGTAATACACTAAGACGTCATGGTTTGAAATCATGCATGGCACGGAAGGTTCCCCTGCTTAAACCAGCACATGTCAAGGCCCGTCTTAAGTTTGCCAATGACCATTTGGATGATCCAGAGGAGTCATGGGAGAAAGTCATGTGGTCAGATGAGACCAAAATAGAACTTTTTGGTCATAATTCCACTAACCGTGTTTGGAGGAAGAAGAATGATGAGGACCATCCCAAGAACACCATCCCTACTGTGAAGCATGGGGGGGTAGCATCATGCTTTGGGGGTGTTTTTCTGCACATGGGACAGGGCGACTGCACTGTATTAAGGAGAGGAGGACCGGGGCCATGTATTGGGAGATTTTGGGGAACAACCTCCTTCCCTCAGTTAGAGCATTGAAGATGGGTCGAGGCTGGGTCTTCCAACATGACAATGACCTGAAGCACACAGCCAGGAGAACCAAGGAGGGCTCTGGAAGAAGCAGATCAAGGTTCTGGGGGGGCCTAGCCAGTCTCCAGACCTAAACCCAATAGAGAATCTTTGGAGGGAGCTCAAACTCCGTGTTTCTCAGCGACAGCCCAGAAACCTGACTGATCTAGAGAAGATCTGTGTGGAGGAGTGGGCCAAAATCCCTTCTGCAGTGTGTCAAACCTGGTGAAGAACTACAGGAAACGTTTGACCTCTGGAACTGCAAACAAAGGCTACTGGACCAAATATTAACATTGATTTTCTCAGGTGTTCAAATACTTATTTGCAGCTGTATCATACAAATAAATAGTTAAAAAATCATACATTGTGTTTTTTAGATTATGTCTCTCACAGTGGACATGCACCTACGATGACAATGTCAGACCCCTCCATGATTTCTAAGTGGGAGAACTTGCAAAATAGCAGCGTGTTCAAATACTTACTTTCCTCACTGTATATACACTCAGATATATACACACACACACATATATACACACACACACATATGATTGTGCTGTCTCTCCCTGTGTCTCCCTGTGTCCCCGGTGTCTTCCTGGCTTGTAATTGGACGCTGTGGACAGGTGAGAACCGGTTCCGGTCCCCTCTGGAGTGGGACATGGTGGGGAAGAACCTGTTCGCCATGGCGGTGGAGGGGGTCGTCTTCTTCATCATCACCGTCCTCATCCAGTACCGGTTCTGCATCAAACCCAGGTACACACACACACACACACACACACACACTCACACAGACACACACACACACACACACACACACAGACACTCACACAGACACAGACACACACACACACACACACACACTCACACAGACACACACACACACACACACACACACACTCACACAGACACACACAGACACTCACACAGACACATACACACACACACACACACACAAACATACACACACACACACTCACACACACACACACTCACACAGACACACACAGACACTCACACAGACACAGACACACACACACACACACACACACACACTCACACAGACACACACAGACACTCACACAGACACAGACACACACACACACACACACACACACACTCACACAGACACACACACACACACACACACACACACACACTCACACAGACACACACAGACACTCACACAGACACTCACACAGACACACACACACAAACATACACACACACACAGACACACACACACACACACACTACTTCATGATCTCAGTGTCTGTCTGTCTGCAGGCCTGTCAGTACTCTTACCAAACTGAGACCCCTGGGAGAAGAGGACGAGGACGTGGCCCGAGAGAGACAGAGGATCGTCCACGGCCTCGGACACGGAGACATCCTGGAGCTGAGACAGCTCACCAAGGTACACACACACACACACGCACATACTGTATACTTAATAATACTTACATAATTCAGTTTCTCACGAATCTTTACTCTGTGTGTGTGTGTGTGTGTGTGTGTGTGTGTGTGTCTGTGTGAGTGTGTGTGTGTGTGTGTGTGTGTGTGTGTGTGTGTGTGTGTGTGTGTGTGTGTGTGTGTGTGTGCAGGTGTTTAAGAGGAAACAGAAGCCAGCGGTGGACCGACTGTGTGTGGGGATTCCACCTGGAGAGGTTAGACATACCATAATAACCCTTAGAGCATGATGTCATCACACCATACATACCATAATAACCCTTAGAGCATGATGTCATCACACCATACATACCATAATAACCCTTAGAGCATGATGTCATCACACCATACATACCATAATAACCCTTAGAGCATGATGTCATCACACCATACATACCATAATAACCCTTAGAGCATGATGTCATCACACCATACATACCATAATAACCCTTAGAACATGATGTCATCACACCATACATACCATAATAACCCTTAGAACATGATGTCATCACACCATACATACCATAACAACCCTTAGAGCATGATGTCATCACACCATACATACCATAATAACCCTTAGAGCATGATGTCATCACGCCATACATACCATAACAACCCTTAGAGCATGATGTCATCACACCATACATACCATAATAACCCTTAGAACATGATGTCATCACACCATACATACCATAATAACCCTTAGAACATGATGTCATCACACCATACATACCATAATAACCCTTAGAGCATGATGTCATCACACCATACATACCATAATAACCCTTAGAGCATGATGTCATCACACCATACATACCATAACAACCCTTAGAGCATGATGTCATCACACCATACATACC
>CM057246.1:479823-484823 GCA_029931835.1 Etheostoma nigrum
TCGGGGACGGGTACACCATCATCCTGCGCGTGGGGGGGCCGGACGCCGACCTGCAGCCCGTCAGGAAGTTCATCGAGAGCGAGCTGCGCGGCAGCACGCTGAAGGAGCAGCACCGCAACATGCTGCAGTACCAGCTGCCCTCCTCCCTCACGTCCCTCACACACATCTTCAGCATCCTGGCCCAGAACAAGGACACGCTCCGCATCGAGGACTACTCCGTCACCCAGACCACGCTGGACCAGGTACGGGCCGACAGGGGCTCATGGGAAATGTAGTATTCACAGGGATTTTATATCAAGCTTTGTAAATAAAAACAGAAATATGAATAGAGTCTGGTGCCAGCATGTATAGAGCAGCACATCTCCACCATACTCCATGTAAATAATCACTACTTTTAGCATGTATAGAGCAGCATATCTCCACCATACTCCATGTAAATAATCACTACTTTTAGCATGTATAGAGCAGCATATCTCCACCATACTCCATGTAAATGATCACTACTTTTAGAGTGTATAGAGCAGCATATCTCCACCAGACTCCATGTAAATAATCACTACTTTTCTTAATAAAAGTTGCTCTGTGTGTTTCCAGGTGTTTGTGAACTTTGCGAAGGACCAGAGCGACGACTATCACTCCAAAGACTCGGTGAGACGGCGAGATGTCGCCATCGAGGCTGGCGTGTTGAGCGGCGGCCACGGAGCCGCCGGCGGCGCCTGCGCTCTGGGGGAGAGCGTCATGTGACACGGCTGTGATGTCACAGCTGAGCCCTGTGGGCGGAGCCACCTCCCGCCTCATACCAGTCAATGCAAGCGTGCTCCTGCAGCGCCGCCGCGCATTTTGACGACACTTGAATAGCGGCTGTCCGACTTCCTGCTGACGTCTTCTTCTTCTTCTTCTTCTTCTTATTCTATGATTATTGCCTTTAATCAACTTGTTAGTCAGCGCTGGAATGTAACTAAGAACATTTACTCCAGACACACACACACACACACACACACAGACACACACACACACACAGACACACACACACATAGACAGACAGACACACACACAGCTGGAAAGTAACTGAGTACATGTACTCCAGTCCAGATGTTGAGGTACTTTACTTGAGTATTTTCTCTTCACTTTCTACTTCTCTACATTTCAGAGAGTAATACTGTAGTTTTTCCTGTAAGCGAGTATTATTACTGCTGTTCCTGGAGTAATCTGAGTACTTTTCCAGCGCCGGCGCCCGGTCAGCGAATCATTTCAAACGGCTCGACTGCACAAAGAAAATCACGTGATTCCGTTTTTATCGTCCGAGTTGTATTTATATGTGTAGCGTGTTTTATTTTGGCGGGGCATTCCTGTTTCCTGTAGTGTTCTAACAGCCAACCAATCAAAGAAGACTGATGATTTTCTAGTTTTTTAAGAAAAGAGGGATTTGTTGTGTTTGATACCTCTGAAGTTCACTGCAGTATTGAACAGCTGATCAGCTGATAGATGAGTCGTCACACGTGTCATCAGGCTGATGCTGTTACCCTCCTTCACAATAAAAGAAACAAATCCACGAGTCTCTGCTGTCGTCTTTTCTCTCGCATTCTGCTGCATTTTTATTTGCTGTTAAATTACTTTTATTGTGAAAAGTGTGTGTGATGTCCCATGATGCAACAGTGGATCCAGTCTAATGGTACAGGTTCTTATTCTGGTAACTTCATATGAAGCTTTTATTTTAATAATAATAATAATACATTTTATTTAACAGCGCCTTTCTTAACACTCAAGGTCGCTTTACAGACAAAAAAGCGAGATACAGGGAACAGAGTTATAACAAAATAAAGCAAAACAAAACAAAACAAAACAAAACAAAACAAATTACAGGGACAGTGTATTTACAAATAAGCAAGCTGGAACAGATGGGTTTTGAGTCTAGTTTTGAACAGGGGGAGAGATTTTGAAAGGTATAGTCATTTTCTTACTATCTGCGTATTGTTTGTAGCTGTTATGGTTTTTGAATAAAAATTTTAATTCAAATATATATGACTGAGAGGGGGGGGGGCAGAGGGAGGGGGGGGGCATGCTCTCCATGTCCACTGTGGCCAACATTGTGTGTGTGTGTGTGTGTGTGTGTGCGTGTGCAGTGGAAGTATTAAAGATTAGACAGTAGGAGACTGTTATTCACATCTTTGATATTTATTGATGTAACAGCTGGAGCAAACGCTGAGCTCTGATTGGCCCACAGAGGACAGTCTCTGTTGCCATGGAGACCCAGGTGTGACAACAGGAAGTCAGTTCAGCGGAGAGAAGGCACACGGAAACATGAGTTTATTCTCCTGAGAAACCAGATGGAGGACGCTGTTTCTGACTGGGGGGGGGAGAGGGGGGGGGGGTCAGTGATGATTCATATTCACGTACATAAATGATGTCACATGTGTGATGTCACGCTTGGGGGCGGAGTCTGACCTGCAGCGACCACCCTGGCGTCCTCATGAGCTTTACGTCGAAGTTCAGCTCGATGATCCGGACTCTCAAACCACCAGAGGACGTGGACTGGGACACACACACACACACACACACACACACACACACACACACACACACACACACACACACACACACACACACACACACACACACACACACACACACACACACACACACACACACACAATAAAAAACACTGCAAGATTTTTGTCTGGTGCAGTGTATTTCTTACAGTGTACCTGTTTTTAACTACATTTTTTACAGTGTACCTCTGTTTAACAGTATTCTTTTCAGTGTACCTGTTTTTAACAGTATTTTTTACAGTGTACCTGTTAACAGTATTTTTTACAGTGTACCTGTTTAACTGTATTTTTTACAGTGTACCTGTTTAACAGTGTACCTGTTTAACTGTATTTTTTACAGTGTACCTGTTTTTAACAGTGTATCTGTTTTTAACAGTGTATTTTTTACAGTGTACCTCTGTTTAACAGTGTATTTTTTACAGTGTACCGGTTTTTTAACAGTGTATTTTTTACAGTGTACCTCTGTTCAACAGGCCGAACTCGCTGTGGAAGGCTCCCACCAACTTGCCGTACCCAGGTGCATCATGGGAGGTGACGGCGGCCTGAAAGGCGTCGCCCCAGACAGCCGGACCGCCGGGACGCATCAGGAAGGAGACGAGCTCGTACACACCTGGAACACACCTGCTGTCAGCGTCCAATCACTGCTCAGGACGCAGGTCAACTTCACACATATACTGTACATACACACCTGGATATGGATAGAGAGATATATATATATATATATCCATATCCATATCCAGGTGTGTACAAGTGTGTATCCAGGTGTGTGTATATTTGTGTGTGTATGTATATAGTGTATAAGTGTGTATCCAGGTGTGTATATGTGTATCCAGATGTGTATGTGTGTATCCAGGTGTGTCCAAGTGTGTATATGTGTATCCAGATGTGTATGTGTGTATCCAGGTGTGTGTCCAAGTGTGTATCCAGATGTGTATGTGTGTATCCAGGTGTGTGTCCAGGTGTGTGTCCAGGTGTATAAGTGTGTATCCAGGTGTGTATCCAGGTTTGTGTATCCAGGTGTGTGTATATGTTTTGTATATGTGTATAAGTGTGTATCCAGGTGTGTGTATGTGTGTATATGTTTTGTATTTGTGTATAAGTGTGTATCCAGGTGTGTGTCCAGGTGTGTGTATGTGTGTATCCAGGTGTGTATAAGTGTGTATCCAGGTGTGCGTATCCAGGTGTGTATCCAGGTGTGTGTATGTGTGTATCCAGGTGTGTATCCAGGTGTGTGTATGTGTGTATCCAGGTGTGTATAAGTGTGTATCCAGGTGTGTATCCAGGTGTGTGTATGTGTGTATCCAGGTGTGTATAAGTGTGTATCCAGGTATGTGTCCAGGTGTGTGTCCAGGTGTGTGTCCAGGTGTGTGTGCTGACCTCCGGGCCGTGGCGGCGCCCTCAGCTGACTCCAGGGGACCAGGTAGGTGACCTCGTTGTCCTGGGACGACAACATGGGCATCGCCATGGAGATGTAGTCCGACATCCAGGAGGGGTCCTGAGACAGGGCTGCCCGCACTGCTGCCCGCTCACAATAACTGTCTGAAGAAGAGAGAGAGACGGGTTAGCCACGCGGGGGGGAGAAGAAGAAGAAGAAGAGGAGGAGGAGGACCCACTGTACTTCCAGATGTGGAAGACTCGGTTCAGGCCTCCGTACTCCACGCTCCAGTAGCCAATCAGCTGCGAGTGTGCGGTGCGCAGGTGGATCTTCTGATTGGTCAGCTGCAGAAAGGCGGGGCCCAGGTGGGGGCGGACGCTGTAGGTCCGGAACTCATAGAAGGTCCTGGGATCCTGGGGGGGGGCGGTAGAGAGACGCACACAGGGCTGGGGGGGGGGGGGGATTATTGTACTCCTGCTGCCCCCTGGTGGCCAAATACCAACAAATAATAATAACAATAATATAATAATAAATATAATAATAATAAATATAATAATAATAATAATGATGAATATAATAATAATAATAATAAATATAATAATAATAATATAATAATAAATATAATAATAATATAATAAATATAATAATAAATTATTATATTTATTATTATTAACTACAGAAGAGAGACAACGAACATGTACCAACTGTGTGTGTCTCTATGTGCATGTGTGTGTGTGTGTGTGTGTGTGTGTGTGTGTGTGTGTGTGTGTGTGTGTGTGTGTGGAAGGTGGGGGGGTCTGGTTAATGGAGAACTGGACCTCACTTCTCTCAGAGGTTAGAGTCCAGAGATCAGCTGATCCCTCTCTGGTTCATTCAACCCAACTTTATTATCCCTGAGAACACTACACAACATCTACACAATCAGCTACACAACACTACACAACACTACACAACACTACATCTACACAACACTACACAACACTACACAACATCTACACAACATCTACACAACTCAACAGGTGAGCTAAGGTCTGCAGAAAGCTGCAGAGACCTGGTTGTGGTTGTGGTCCTGGTTG
>CM057246.1:494823-509823 GCA_029931835.1 Etheostoma nigrum
AGGCGTCGTGGACGTGGACCAGATGGAGCTTCTAATTGGCGTGATGCTGCCTGGCGGTGGTCCCCTGGCAGTGGTCCCCTGGCGGTGGTCTGCTCTGCCCCCTGCAGGTTGTGAGTGATGAGGGGCCTCGAGGGGCTGCTCCAGGCTACATCTGCATGGGGCAGCAGTGAGAAGGAGCTCCGCTGACTCCCAGACTCCCCCGCCAGCAGGTTGTAACTGTCCGCGGTGACACCCGAGCAGGCTTAGATTCTGGACTACCCTGTGTGGACTGGCTGGGTCTCTGGCAGCTAACTGCACCTACCTGTGCTGGTTCAGGTGCTGATTAGAGATGCCAGCGAGGAGGTCTGGAAACATGAAGTCAATGAGAAGGTGTCAGGAGAGCTGGAAACGCGAGCGTGACATCCATGTTCTTCACGCTCTGACCCGAGGGCCGTGGACTTCTTGAAGGTGTCTAACGGGTCTTTGAGGGTCACAGTTCTAATTCTACACCAGTTGTGCTGTAGTTGATGAAGTTACCCTCTCTTGCCCCTGTGTCCCAAGGAGGTAAGTATTGATAAATGCCTCGTCATTCAAAACCCAGTTTCACTACCCACGGAGTAAAGAGTCAGTGTCAGCGAGCCAATAAGCATCTGGTCCCGGTCTCCCTGCCTGGTCCCGGTCTCCCTGCCTGGGTCCTGGTCTCCCTGCAGGTCTGTATTCTGTTACATATTGTCTGTATTATGGTCTGTGTGTTAATAACAGAAACAGAGTTGATTTTGATCTTTATTTAAAAACAAAGGATAACATGAACATGAGACCCCGATGGACCCTGATGGAACCAGGAGAACCATGAGAACCTGGAGAAAGTTAATTAATCTCAATAAACTCGTTATGACTGAAGTTAAATGTCTGCAAAAGAAATATGAATGTAACCTGTTACCATGGAGACAGGAGCTCATATTACTGATTCATATCTTATTACAGTTCAATAGTGTCTCTCTCCCCTGTCTCTCTCTCTCTCCCCCCCGTCTGTCTCTCTCCCCCCGTCAGAGACATGGGATTGTCCCCAGGAGGAGTATTGCACTAACATTATTTACAGCTGAAGCCTTTTCTTCTTCATCTACGTCTAAATCCTCAGAAATGATAAAAAGTCTAAAAAATATTTACAGGAACCGTTACCGTGGAAACGGCTGATTGTCAAAGGCACCGAGTGTATAACTAATATTTAGGATATTTATTCATCCTGGACCCGGTCTGACAACCTCAGATTATTATTCTACTGTCATTATGGGATGGATCCCTAAACACACACACACACACACACAGACATCTGTGTGTGTGTGTGTGTGTGTGTGTGAGAATGAGTGAGTGTGTGTGTGTGTGCGCGTGTGAGAGTGTGTGTGTGTGACCAGTTTCAGAGGTTGTTGGTCCATTACCATGGTAACAGGGTCCAGGATGAACAGTATTTCATTGCGATGACGCAGCATTTTGGCACAAAATCATCATTTATAAATTGATCCAAAGAAACAGTTTCATAAAAAATCACCATGGAAACAGAGTCACATGATCTGAAGGAAACAGAGTCACATGATCTGAAGGAAACAGAAGCTCCACTGGATGCTCCGCGTGTCATTGGCTGCCGGGGGCGGTGTGTGTGTGTATCAGTACAGGTTGGCCAGGTGGCGGTGCCGTCTGTGTGTGTCAGTGTGTGTGTGTGTGTGTCAGTGTGTGTGTGTGTATCAGTGTGTGTGTATCTGTGTGTGTGTGTGTGTGTGTGTGTGTATCAGTACAGGTTGGCCAGGTGGCGGTGGAGGTGCCGTCTGTGTGTGTGTGTGTGTGTGTGTGTGTGTCTGTGTGTGTCTGTGTTGTGTGTGCGTGTGTATCGTGTGTGTGTGTGTGTGTGTGTGTATCAGTGTGTGTGTGTCTGTGTATGTGTGTATCAGTACAGGTTGGCCAGGTGGCGGTGGAGGTGCCGTCTGTGTGTGTGTGTGTGTGTGTGTCTGTGTGTGTCTGTGTATCTGTGTGTGTGTGTGTATCAGTGTGTGTGTGTCTGTGTATGTGTGTATCAGTACAGGTTGGCCAGGTGGCGGTGGAGGTGCCGTCGGTACTCGGCGTCCTGCAGGAAGGTCCGGTCACAGAAGATGCAGCGGAGGCTCTTCAGCTCGGTGGGGGTCGGGATCTCCTCGGTGGGGGTCTCGGGGTCGTTGGCCGCCTTCCCCCCCCGGTGGCGTTGCTGTGGAGACCGGAGTCGTCGCTGCCCTCGGAGGCGCTGTCGCTGATGTCACTTCCTGCTTCGTGGCTGCTGTGGACGCCCTCGTCGTCCTCCATGTCGCTACGTCGGGCTGCGGGGGGTGGGGGGGGTAGAGTTAGTTAAGAAGACAGAGACAGACAGACAGACAGACAGGAAGACCAACAGACAGACAGGAAGACAGGGAGGCTGCGTCTCCGTCCTCGTATCCATCTAATGATCCTAAACCTGTAAAACCTCCTGAGAATCTACAGCCAATCAGCACCTGCGGTGATGACATCACACGCTGGTTTAGGGTCACATGGGGTATCTGATTGGTTGGAGACATTTTAAGGTGTTTCCATTCATTTACACTGAATCCCAGCATTAAGGACAAAATGTCTCCCGTCCCCATCACATGATCATATAGCTGAGTTGTTCCAGCTGAGAGACACATCGAGCTTTAATAAGACAACGACGCTAGCAAACGTCGCCATGACGATGCAGATGCAACGTGTCTTTTATTGCCCCCCCGGCACCGCTGCAAGACTCTTTTTGGAGACATGTCTCCAAAAGTCTGTCTGAGCGTCTTCCATTGTCTCCCAGGACGTCCCACGGCTTGTCCTAACCTCTGTCGGCCGTTTCCTTCACGAGTTCCTGATAAATTAAATCCAGAAAGTCTCTCGTCTCCTCGTCCGTCCTCGTCCATCTGTCTTTGTTCATCAGATTTACTGTGATATTCATCAGATTTACTGTTTCCATGAAGCATTTTTCATCAATATCTCTTAATTCAGATAAAACGTGTGGATGGAAACACAGTGAGAGACAGACAGAGACAGTGAGAGACAGACAGAGACACACAGAGACAGTGAGAGACAGACTCGTGGGACTAGGACTCACCTGAGCTGCAGGCGGAGGAAGCCTCCATCTTCTGTGACATCATTGTTGTCTGAGTCGTTACATCCGTGGACACCGCCTCCTTCTCCTTCTTCTTCTTCTTCTCCTTCTCTTCCTTCTTCTCCTTCTTCTTCTTCTTCTCCTTCAGCGCTGCACCGTTTCCTGTCGTGGTTATTGCCGGTTTGTTGCCCGACGTCTTCTCATCTGTAACATCACACAAAAGTCAGAGAAGTTGAAAACAGCGCCGAGGACGTCAGAGAGACGTGGGACGAGCACGTGGAGACGGCTTGTACCGGAGCTGCAGGTGGAGGCGTCGGCCATCTTTGTAGTCTGAGTGGTTACATCCGCGGACGCCGCCTCCTCCTTCGTGGCGGTTACTGCTGGTGTGGCTGCTGGAGCGTCTCTGTCCCCCAAAGTCTTCTCATCTGGAACAGAGACAACATCAGGAACCAAGGGTCTCAGGATGTCTTCACACAGACAGACGCTGGTGAGGTTAGTTTGGACAGGTGAGAACGTAGAGAGACAGAGAGAGAGACAGAGAGAGAGACAGACAGAGACAGACAGAGACAGACAGAGAGACGTGGTGGGAGCATGGGACTGACCTGAGCTGCAGGTGGAGACCTCCATTTTGTCTGAGAGGGAGTCCGATGACGTGGTCTCTAGTTTCAGAAGCTCCGGAGCTTTCCTCCCGGCGCTCCGGCCTTTCTTCGGCTTCGCCGCGCTTAGTGGAGAAGAAGAAGAAGAAGAATCCTGAATCTTCTTCGTGTCCTCCTCGGCGGCGGCGGGAGCTCTGAGCCGCTTGGCCTTCGGCGGCGTCTCGGCCGAGGTCTTCTGGGAAAGATCCAGAGCCTCCGGCGCTTTCCGCTTCGCAGCTTTTTCCTTCGGGGGTTTCTGCGGAGCGTCTCCGATGCGCTCGGCTGTTTTCTCCGACTTGTTTTCTCCGGACTTCCTCGGAGCGTCTGGTTTCTGCGGAGTCCCCTGTTCTTCAATACATTCTGCCGTTTTCTCCGACTTCGACTTCCTCGGAGCGTCTTCGATGTGTTTTGGTGTTTTCTCCGACTTGTTTTCTCCAGACTTCCTCGGAGCGTCTTCGATGTGTTTTGGTGTTTTCTCCGACTTGTTTTCTCCAGACTTCCTCGGAGCGTCTTCGATGTGTTTTGGTGTTTTCTCCGACTTGTTTTCTCCAGACTTCCTCGGAGCGTCTTCGATGTGTTTTGGTGTTTTCTCCGACTTGTTTTCTCCGGACTTCCTCGGCTTGTTGAGGCTTTTGTTTTCCTTTCCGCTGCTTTCATTCTTCTTCTGTTCTTTCTCGGTCTTTGACTTTTTCTCTTCTTTCGGAGTCTCGTCTCGGTGCTCCTCTGATCGTCTCCGTGGGGTTTTCTCCGTCTCCGTTGTTTTCTTAGCTCGTCTCTTCGCGTTTCCCGTCTCCGTCTCCGGGAGACGCCCGCAGGTCTTCTCCGTCTTCTTCTGCCTCGGTGGGACTCTTTTCTCAGGTTCTGCTTTCTCTTTAACTTTCTGGAGCTTCTCTCTCTCGGCGGCGTTGGATTTCCGCGTCTCTGTTTCGGCGCCGCTCAGCCGGCCGCTCTTTCTGATCGACAGGTTGATGGGACTCGAGTCTCCGTCGTCTCCGTCCACGGCGTCCATGTCCGAGTCCTCCGCGTAGCGCTAAGAGATCAGGGACAAACACATCGGGATTATTTAACGGCATTCCGCTGTTTAGGAAAGAGAGAAACAAACACCGCTGCTACGTCCCGCCGCTACGTCTCGCCGCTAACTCCCGCTGCTGCGTCCCGCTGCTACGTCCCGCCGCTACGTCCCGCCGCTGCCTCCCGCCGCTGCCTCCCGCCGCTACGTCCCGCCGCTAACTCCCGCCGCTAACCCCCGCCGCTACGTCCCGCCGCTAACTCCCGCCGCTAACTCCCGCCGCTGCTAACTCCCGCCGCTGCTAACTCCCGCTGCTACGTCCCGCCGCTACGTCCCACCGCTACCTCCCGCCGCTAACCCCCGCCGCTACGTCCCGCCGCTAACTCCCGCCGCTAACTCCCGCTGCTGCGTCCCGCTGCTGCAACCCGCTGCTAACTCCCGCTGCTACGTCCCGCTGCTACGTCCCGCCGCTACCTCCCGCCACTGCCTCCCGCCGCTAACTCCCGCCGCTAACTCCCGCCGCTAACCCCCGCCGCTAACTCCCACCGCTAACTCCCGCTGCTGCGTCCCGCTGCTACGTCCCGCTGCTGCAACCCGCTGCTACTTCCCGCTGCTACCTCCCGCTGCTACCTCCCGTCGCTACGTCCCGCTGTAACTCACCTCTCCGCCGGAGGAATCGTCGGCCTTGCTCTCTCCCAAGGTTCCCTCGGCGCCGTCGCTCTCTGGTTTCTTGACCCTGAGCCTGACCTTGGAGATGTCGACGGCGGCGACGCTGCAGCCGGCGTGCCGGGACTTGATGTGGTACTGCAGGTTGCACTTCTTGGACGCGGCATACTTGCAGAGCGGACACAGGAACTGGCGAGGGTTCAGGTGCAGCTCCACGTGCTTCTTGAAGTTACTGCGGTCGGCCGTCTTGTACTCGCAGTACGGACACGACAGGGGTTTAGGCCCGTTGTGCACCTGTCGGGGGGGCAACAGGTGTTATGCTATGTAGCATCAAAAACAAAAAGACAGACAAAAACATTGAATAAAGCGTCAAAAACGTTAAAAAATAACGGAACAATCTTTGAAAACCGCCGTTATAAACGCAGAAAAACAGACAAAGCATAAAACAAAGGGTAGAAACAGGAAGTACGCGTTGAAGTTACACTGTGCAGGTGTTTCATTCAGAACAGCTGGTCGAGTCGGCGGATGTGTGGGGACAAACGTACCTGCCGGGCATGGCGCGTCACCTCGTGCTGATTGGCTGCCAGGTAGTTGCAGCTCTCACACTTGAAAGGTCGCTCACCTGCACACAGGAAGCAGGAAATTAGACCTTAGCAACAGGAAGGTAGACCTTAGCAACAGGAAGTTAGGTCTCAGAGGCTGCAGGAGGGAACAGTTAGACATGCAGGAAGCAGATCAGCCTGGAACCATCCGGGCTCTGATTGGTTCGTCACACAGGTGAGGGACAGGTTTCCAGACTGATTTTCTTCAGACAGACAACACAGGAAGTCACGACACAGGAAGTCACAACACAGGAAAACACAACACAGGAAAACACAACACAGGAAGTTACAACACAGGAAGTCACAACACAGGAAGTTACAACACAGGAAGTCACAACACAGGAAGTTACAACACAGGAAGTCACAACACAGGAAGTTACAACACAGGAAAAACAACACAGGAAGTTACAACGCAGGAAGTTACAACACAGGAAAAACAACACAGAAAGTCACGACACAGGAAGTCACAACACAGGAAAAACAACACAGGAAAAACAATACAGGAAAAACAACACAGGAAAAACAACACAGGAAAAACACAGGAAGTCCCAACAGTGAGTCGTTACCATGTTAGTCCCACACCGACTGCTCCGGTGAGAGCAACAAACACAGAAGAAGAACCAGACATCACAAACTCGGATAGGCCCTCTGATCTCTGCCGTGTGTGTGTGTGTGTGTGTGTGTGTGTGTGTGTGTGTGTGTGTGTGTGTGTGTGTGTGTGTGTGTGTGTGTGTGTGTGTGTGTGTGTGTGTGTGTGTGTGTGTGTGTGTGTGTGTGTGTGTGTGTGTGTGAGAGTGTGAGATGTGTGAGAGTGGGAGTGTGTGAGAGTGAGACTGACCAGAGTGCGTCCTCATGTGTCGGGTCAGGTGGGTCTTCTGAGAGCTGGAGTAGTCGCAGTACGGACACTGGAACGGACGCACACCTACACACACACAAGACACACACACACACACAACACAACACACACGCACGCACGAACGAACACACGTCACACCTGGATCCACACTTCTCATTCCCCCTGCTCTAGCGTTCCCCCCTCTCATTCCCCCTGCTCTAGCGTTCCCCCCTCTCATTCCCCTTGCTCTGGCGTTCCGCCCTCTCATTCCCCTTGCTCTGGCGTTCCCCCCTCTCATTCCCCTTGCTCTGGCGTTCCCCCCTCTCATTCCCCTTGCTCTGGCGTTCCGCCCTCTCATTCCCCTTGCTCTGGCGTTCCCCCCTCTCATTCCCCTTGCTCTGGCGTTCCCCCCTCTCATTCCCCCTGCTCTGGCGTTCCCCCCTCGCATTCCCCTTGCTCTGGCGTTCCCCCCTCTCATTCCCCCTGCTCTGGCGTTCCCCCCTCTCATTCCCCCTGCTCTAGCGTTCCCCCCTCTCATTCCCCCTGCTCTGGCGTTCCCCCCTCTCATTCCCCTTGCTCTGGCGTTCCCCCCTCTCATTCCCCTTGCTCCATGTTGTCATGGGACTTTAAAACCACATAGTAGTGATGGAGATGGAGACAGACAGACAGGTGGAGGTGTGTGTCCCACCTGTGTGTGTGTGTGTATGTGTGTGTGTGTCCCACTTGTGTTTGTGTGTGTGTGTGTCCCACCTGTGGGTGTGTGTGTGTGTGTGTCCCACGTGTGTGTGTGTCCCACCTGTGTGTGTGTGTGTGTGTGTGTGTGTGTGTTTGTGTGTGTGTCCCACGTGTGTGTGTGTGTGTGTGTGTCCCGTGTGTGTGTGTGTCCCACGTGTGTGTGTGTGTGTCCCACCTGTGTGTGTGTGTGTGTTTGTGTGTGTCCCACGTGTGTGTGTGTGTGTGTGTCCCACGTGTGTGTGTGTGTGTCCCACCTGTGTGTGTGTGTGTGTGTGTGTGTGTGTGTGTGTCCCACCTGTGTGTGTGTGTGTGTTTGTGTGTGTCCCACTTGTGTGTGTGTGTGTTTGTGTGTGTCCCACCTGTGTGTGTCCGGATGTGTTGGACGTAGTTGCTCTTGCGGTCAGAGAAGTAGGAGCACTGGCTGCAGGTGTGCAGTTTGCTGGGGAAGTGATTCCTCAGGTGTTTCCTCCAGTGGTACTGGCTCACCGTGGTGTAGGGACACAGGGTGCACTTAAACACCCTGTAGACACACAGACACACACACACACACACACACACAGAGACACAGACACACACAGAGACACACACACACACACACACACAGAGACACACACACACACACACAGACACACACACACAGTTAAGGATGTGGTGAAATAGCTTTTCCCGACTTTGAAAACATTTTGTGAAAAAATGTATAAAGTGTCAAAAAAGTGCAAAAAGTCTCCGTCCCAAGAACTCTCTGAGACGGAGACTTCCTGTTGTCCCCGGGACACCACGGTGGCTTTCTGCGTCACATTTCAACATGTTGTTTTTTTTTTTTACACTTTGACGTTTTTGTAAATTTTATTCCATTCTTTGTCACTTTTTTAACACATTGTTTGTCACTTTTTCAGCATTTAAAGAAGGTCAAATTTTTCGCTATAGTCGTTTTTTTTGGGAAAAAGCAACAAAAGTTGAATTGTTGACCCTGAACACCAGAGCTGCCGTTGTGCTGGGTAACCATGGTTACCTGTGGTCGTCCCCCTCCTTGCTGTGGTGCTTCAGGTGAGCGATGTAGTGGTCGTATCGGTTGGTGTTGTAGCCGCACCGCTCACACCGGATCAGCCCTTTCACGTCCCCCCCGCCGGCCTCCTCGCCGCCGCTCTCCGCCCCCCCCCCCGGCGTCCGCGGGGCCTCGGCCTCCCGGGCCCGGACTCGGCTCCGCCCCTCCACGCGGTTCACCACGGCCATCTTGCTGACGCCGTGCGTGCCGAGGTGCTCCACGAACTCGCGCTCGCTCTGCGCCTGGAAGTGACACGGCTTGCAGTGGAACGGCTTCTTCTTCTTGGCGGTCTCCGTGGCGACGGCGGGGCTGAGTTTACGTTTCACTTCCTGCTCGGGGGGCTTGGGGACGTCGGAGGGGCGGGGCCGCGTGCGGCGGGACAAGTCTTCAGCTTTGTCTTCTTCGTCGTCTTCGCTGTCTCCCCCGTCCTCCACGCCGTTGCCCACGACAACAGCAACTATGCTTGGGGCGGGGGACTCGGGGTACTCGATGATGCAAACCTCCCGGTAGTTCTGGTTGTCATAGCTGTACCTGGTACAGAGAAGATTATAGTTAATGTAGGACAGAGAGACAGACAGGCAGGGAGACAGGCAGACAGGTAGGCTGCCCCCTGCTGGCAGGGTAAGATATTCCACCCTGACCTACTTTATACCCCTGCTGCCCCTGTTACCCCTGCTGCCCCCTGTTACCCCCTGCTGCCCCCCTGTTACCTGACCTGACCTGATGATGTTGTCGTCCTCCTCGCTGTCTGAGTAGCTGCATCCCACCGTCTTCAGCTCCATCATCTCCTTCTACCCCGTTACCCCTGCTGCCCCCTGTTACCCGCTGCTGCCCCCTGTTACCCCTTGCTGCCCCCTGACCTGATGATGTTGTCGTCCTCCTCGCTGTCTGAGTAGCTGCATTCCACCGTCTTCAGCTCCATCATCTCCTTCTACCCCGTTACCCCTGCTGCCCCCTGCTACCCCATGTTACCCCTGCTGCCCCTGCTACCCCCTGTTACCCCTGCTGCCCCCTGCTACCCCTGCTTCCCCCTGTTACCCCCTGCTGCCCCCTGTTACCCCCTGCTGCCTTGCTGCCCCCTGACCTGATGATGTTGTCGTTCTCCTCGCTGTCTGAGTAGCTGTACCCCACCGTCTTCAGCTCCATCATCTCCTTCTACCCCGTTACCCCTGCTACCCCCTGTTACCCCTGCTGCCCCCTGTTACCCAAGCTGCCCCTGCTGCCCCCTGCTACCCCGTTACCCCTGCTGCCCCCTGTTACCCAAGCTGCCCCTGCTGCCCCCTGCTACCCCGTTACCCCTGCTGCCCCCTGTTACCCCTGCTGCCCCCTGACCTGATGATGTTGTCGTCCTCCTCGCTGTCTGAGTAGCTGCATCCCACCGTCTTCAGCTCCATCATCTCCTTCTCGTCGGCCGCGCTGCCGTCTCCGCCGCCGCTCTCCGCCGCCGCCACGTTGGCCAGCATCACCAGCTGGGGGGCGGGGCTCGGGGCGTCCTCCAAAGACACGCCCCCGGGGAAGGAGAACACGGGCTGAGCGGCCATGTTGGGTTGGGCTCTGCAGGACAGAAGACAACAAGGTGGAGAACAGCCGAGTTACACTTCTGATTCAGTTACTGGGACACACACACACACACACACACGCAGAAACACACACACAGAAACACACACACACCAATCTAAATGATAAAATAAGAGAATAACCGTTTATCACTATGAATATGTATTATTATACATTATAATATATGTTATATGTATTATTATATGTTATAATATGTTATATTATTATTATACATTATAATGTCTAATCTAAAAACAGCCTGCTGGTTTCAGCTGTTTACTTTGAAACTTAAAAACAATCTCCAGATGAATGAACGTGGCTGTCGGCCATTTTAAACAGCACCACAGCCCGTCGACAGCGCCGAGCGGAGCCGCGTTCAGAAGTCCGTCTGGAAAACAGCCGATTCAACAGCCGATTCAACAGCCTGCCCCGCGGACTGGCACGGCATCTAAAACACATCTGTTCTTTAAGATCGGACATTTATAAACACATCTACAGAAAATCTTCAAGTTATAAGAAGCTGAGTAACCAGACTTTCTCCCCAGAAAGGGAAGAAAAGCTCCAATCGGCCGGGCAACACGTCTCTTAAACACCGTGAATCTTTAACAGAGGTTTGGTGTGCGAAGCTAACAGAAAGAGAGCTATTTGCTGTAGATAACTTTAAAAAGAACAGTTTCCCAACTTTTAGAGGCTGAAAAGTGAGACTTTTATAACACGTTTTTACTCGGATCCCTTTCTGCTGAAACGTGTGTATACTCAATGCAGATGCTTAGAGTTATAAATAAATAAACTAAATATAAAGTCAGTGTAGTTGACCTGAA
Organism: Etheostoma nigrum; assembly: GCA_029931835.1. Taxonomy (NCBI): domain Eukaryota; kingdom Metazoa; phylum Chordata; class Actinopteri; order Perciformes; family Percidae; genus Etheostoma; species Etheostoma nigrum. The sequence goes on from CM057246.1 coordinate 505,832, forward strand.
GTCAGCCAGTCATTCTTTCATAGCTGTTTTAAACCATTTGTCGCTTCAAATTAGTATTTTCTCTACTTTAATGAGGCGTTTGTTGTTATTTCGACGTTTTATTTGATATGAAGTGTGTGTGTGTGTGTGTCAGTGTGTGTGTGTGGGGAGGGGGGGGGGGGTGATCTACGACCAGAAGTAATTAAAGCCAGTTTGAGTGAGTTTAACGGATATTAAAGCCAGTTTAAGTCACACTAAAGCTAGTTTAAGTCACATTAAAGCTAGTGTAAGTCACATTAAAGCTAGTTTAAGTCACATTAAAGCTAGTTTAAGTCACATTAAAGCTATTTTGAGTGAGTTTAACGGATAATAAAGCTAGTTTAAGTGGAATTAAAGCTAGTTAAAGTGTGTTTAACGGTTCCTAACGAATATTAAAGCCAGTTTAAGTGGAATTAAAGCCAGTTTTCGGCAGCTCAGCACCCTAGAGGCTCGCCCCGGGCCGCCGTGGTGCGTTCAGGGCCGAGTGTTAGCCATGGTGCTGATCAGCGCCGGACAGCGCCTTCTTCACCGACTCCATTTTCCTCGAACTGCAACAACTTTCCAGTTGTTCCGCTGCGACTTTCCCCGCCGACAGATGCGCTTTCAGCCCGACATTTAGCCCCGGAACACGGGGGAACTCACCGGCTCTTCGCTTCCACACTTTACTCCACTTTGTCGTCGCTTGTTTTCGGGTTTAGAAGTTATCTTTTTCCTTCTTCGACGAACGCGGCGCAGAAACAAAAGTGGACAAGAAGTTTCCGCACATTCCTCCACATTGACGCACGGCGAGTGACGTCAGCACGTCGCTCTGGTTGGTTTTATCAGTGCATTGTAATCCTGTGCGATGCCACAAACTGTGCATATATTCAACAATTAATTAATATTAACGATAATTATTATTATCGGTCTATGGGTGATATGGATGAAATACTATCACACCTACTTTTTTAAATGTGAGAAAAGTAAAACATTTCTCAGATTTTCTTTTGGATTTGGATTGTTTTTGTATTCTCTTACCGTGACAATGTATGATGTTTTGTATTTTTGTATCTTCAAGCACTATATTAAAAAAAATCAGTGCATTATAATTCCGACATTCATTGCTAACGGAATAAGTATTTCAAGTCATACATGTACCAATAAACATACAAGGAATTACTTCACGGGGGAAAATCCTATTTTACTAATATTCATTGGGAAACAACTTATAAAATGTTATAAGAAAAAAACATCACCAAACCCACCAGACTCCGTGTAAATAATCACTACTTTTATCATCGTAAAATACACTTCATTCAAAGTGAAACTAAATAAAACTACCAAAAGCCGTCTTGGTTCATCTTTCCACTGTTCCACCAATCACCACTCTGGTCTGGTTGGAATAAACTCTTAATTCACCCATTTACATGTGGAGATATGCTGCTCTATACACGCTAAAAGTAGTGATTATTTACATGGAGTCTGGTGGAGATATGCTGCTCTATATACGCTAAAAGTAGTGATTATTTACATGGAGTCTGGTGGAGATATGCTGCTCTATACACGCTAAAAGTAATGATTATTTACATGGAGTCTGGTAGAGATATGCTGCTCTATACACGCTAAAAGTAGTGATTATTTACATGGAGTCTGGTGGAGATATGCTGCTCTATACACGCTAAAAGTAATGATTATTTACATGGAGTCTGGTAGAGATATGCTGCTCTATACACGCTAAAAGTAGTGATTATTTACATGGAGTCTGGTGGAGATATGCTGCTCTATACATGCTAAAAGTAGTGATTATTTACATGGAGTCTGGTGGAGATATGCTGCTCTATACACGCTAAAAGTAGTGATTATTTACATGGAGTCTGGTGGAGATATGCTGCTCTATACACGCTAAAAGTAGTGATTATTTACATGGAGTCTGGTGGAGATATGCTGCTCTATACACTCTAAAAGTAGTGATTATTTACATGGAGTCTGGTGGAGATATGCTGCTCTATACACGCTAAAAGTAGTGATTATTTACATGGAGTCTGGTGGAGATATGCTGCTCTATACACTCTAAAAGTAGTGATTATTAACATGGAGTCTGGTGGAGATATGCTGCTCTATATATGCTAAAAGTAGTGATTATTTACATGGAGTCTGGTGGAGATATGCTGCTCTATATATGCTAAAAGTAGTGATTATTTACATGGAGTCTGGTGGAGATATGCTGCTCTATACATGCTAAAAGTAGTGATTATTTACACATCTTTCCTGATGATAATCAGATAGTAATTAAATAAGTAAGGTTTGATGTTGTAGTTACATCTTTTCACCACATGGGGACGTGTTTGCTGTACTTCCATCATTTATACATACATATATATATATATATATAACTATAAATTATATATATTATTTTAAATTATATATATTATTTATAATAATATATATTATTTATAGTAATATATGTACAGAAAGAAAGAGTCTTAAAAGTGTATTTATTTTTGTATCATATTCACCTTTATTTATTCGTATATGTTGTCAATAAATCTGTTTGTATTGTTTTCTGAAGAATGCAAACTCAATTTTCCTGAATAAATGTAATGTACTGAAGTTTAAAAATACTTTAAATATTTACAAAAAAAAACAAACAAACAATTTCCCTTTCCGGTAAAAGACTTTTAATTTGAAATCGTAGGCGGAAGTGTGCGTTAGTCAACGCGGCAGTCTGCGCCGCTGTCTGTCGAGTTTTTACAGAGTTATTTACTGCGTGACGTCGCTGTTAACAACCAGAAGGTTATATTAGTGGAAGGTACGTGTTTAAGGTACTTGTTTGAGCGGGAAACTGTTGATCCTCTGCCCTCCGTTTCCTCGTAAAGGCCTGAGCGACGCGACGTCCCGACAGCGGTAGCGTCGGTAGTTTACGTCACTTTAAAAGTGAACGCACGCTGAGCTAACCCAAGCTAACTGCTATCCGACTGCGATAACGCTTCAACCAATAACAGCACTTTGTTCTCACATTCGGCTTCTATCTGGGGTCACTTGTCGCTTCGCTTTGACCGAGTCTCGGGGTCTAAAGTTCGGGAACTTTCGAGTTAACGTCCCCGAACATGGAGCTCTGAACCGCGGAGCTAACTCAGGCTAACGGCTAACCCACCGTGACGTAGCTCGCGTTATTAACCGCACTGGGTTCGGTGATTCGGCTTCTTTTTTGGGAACTTTCCGCTTTACTTTGACCCATCATCGGTGTCTAAAGCTCCGGGACTTCCAGGCGAACTTAGGCGGAAATGGAGCCTTAAAGTTGACAGGAAGTCCGAGGGACCCTGGTGGGGAGCGGCGACGTCGCTCTTCGGCCCCAGTTCGCCTAGCAGTTCTTTCCCAGCGGCCGAACTAGTTCGGCAGGATGGCCGGAGACTCCCCGGTTAACTTCGGGCTCCTGCACCGGACCTGCAAGCTGGTGGTGCTGCTATGCTTCCTCCACATCTCCGTCACTGTCTTCTTCTACGTCCGGTCTCTGGACATCCGGTTCGCCTTCGCCCCGAACCAGCAGTCGCATAGCAACAGCACCACGGACACGAACCTGGTTAGAACCACCCCAGATTCTGGTCCCGGACTGGGTCTAGAGATGGTAAGTAGCCTGCATTTAAGATTATATATTATTATTATTATTGTTATTATTATTATTATTATATAGATTACATTAACCTAGATTACATTAACCCAGACTACATTAACCTAGATTATATTAACCTAGATTATATTAACCCAAGATAACATTAACCCAGATTACATTACTGAAGTTAATATTTAATAATAATATTTTCCAGCAGAAAGACGAGCCAAAAGCAAAAATCCAGGAGCAAATGGGCGACGAGAAGGAGGCAGAGGAACCAGAGAAGAAGAAGACGGCAGAAGAACCAGAGAAGAAGAAGACGGCAGAGGAACCAGAGAAGAAGACGGCAGAGGAACCAGAGAAGAAGAAGACGTCAGAGGAACCA
>CM057246.1:522323-532323 GCA_029931835.1 Etheostoma nigrum
CTTGAGGCACCTAAGACCCTAAGACCACAGCTCCCCGCCACAGCTTCAGCAATGGAAACTTTGAACATTGTCCACTCAGGTTCAATGCCCCCAGCCTCCACAGGGACCCCCAGGCTCCACAGGGACCCCCAGGCTCCACAGGGACCCCCAGCCTCCACAGGGACCCCCAGCCTCCACAGGGACCCCCAGCCTCCACAGGGCCCCCAGCCTCCACAGGGCCCCCAGCCTCCACAGGGCCCCCAGCCTCCACAGGGACCCCCAGCCTCCACAGGGACCCCCAGCCTCCACAGGGCCCCCAGCCTCCACAGGGACCCCAGCCTCCACAGGGACCCCCAGCCTCCACAGGGACCCCCAGCCTCCACAGGGCCCCCAGCCTCCACAGGGACCCCCAGCCTCCACTGGGATGCCCGAAAAGCTCCACCGGAGGTGAGAATTGAAAGTCATAGTATAGTATGTCGAAATATTCATAAAAAGTCATAGTATAGTATGTCAAAATATTCATAAAAGGTCATAGTAGAGTATATCGAAATATTAATAAAGTCATAGTATAGTATGTCGAAGTATTCTTAAAAAGATATAGTATAGTATGTCGAAATATTCATAAAAAGTCATAGTATAGTATGTCGAAGTATTCATAAAAAGTCATAGTATAGTATATCAAAATATTAATAAAAAGACAGTATAGTATGTCGAAATATTCATAAAAGATCATAGTATAGTGTGTCGAAGTATTCATAAAAAGACATAGTATAGTATGTCGAAATATTCATAAAAAATCATAGTATCCTAAGTATTCATAAAAGTCATAGTATAGTGACCCAGTCCAGTTATGACAAAAGACATCCAGTTTCTCTCATTTAAGGTGGTTTATTAAAGCTGGAACAGTATTAATAATATTAATAATAATAATATTAATAAATAGCGCTGGTACTCTCTCCTCGCCCCAGAAGAAGCTCAGGGCTGTTGTGATTGGTTAATACTCAGGCAGAGACTCTTCCTGATTGGTCCACAGGCTGGTCCTAGCTTCTTGGACTGGATCCGTCCAATAGTAGAGGACAGCACCCTGAAAAGAGATGTCCCCATGTCCCCGTGTCGGAAAAGAGACATAAAAGTCATAGTATAGTAGGTTGAAAAAACATGTAAAAAGTCAAAGTATAAGTCAAAAAAAAAAGTCAAATATGGCATAGTATTTAAAAAATCTATAATAAGTCATAGTATATGTTGAAAAAAGTCATTAAAAGTCACTGTGTAATAAAAACGTGTAAATAGTCAAAGTATAGTATGTTGAAGAAACGTCACAAAAGATATAGTACATGTCTAAAAAAATTATGAAAACTCATAAAACAGTCAAAAGTTATAGTATAGGATTTTTAAAAAATCTTTCCAAGTCGTAGTATAGTATGTCGGGAAATGTAAAAAGTCATAGTACGTAAAAAAAGTAGTAAAAGAAATATAGGATGTCAAAAAAAGGTAAAAGAAATCCTAGTATAGTATGTTGAAAAAGTATTTATTCAGTTTGCGGGGTAATGTCCAGTAATCAGATTACCCCCCCCCCCGCTTATGAACCAACAAACAGCTTAAACAAGATCAATAACAATTAAACAAATAAACCCAACTCACTATATTCAACTAAACATAAGTAATAAAGTAAAATATGAATGATAAATGAAGTCATACATCCAAAAACAATCCCATCTCTTGATGTTTATTGTTAATATTCAGTTCCACAACAAGATAAAAATGTTTTAAGGTAAAATATTAGCAACTTAATCAGTGAACAAAAGACCATGTTGGGATGAAATTAGATTAAAACTGGTAAATCATTTATTTCTACAAGCTCCAACTATGAATATCTCAACAAAATAAATGTGATTCCTGGTAAACAACACCAACAACAGCCTGGCTTTAGAAAATGTTCCAGAGGAGCCAGTGTGAGTGAGTTGGTGTTTAAGACTCGGAGAAAAGGTTTTCCCACGTTGCTCCCACCATTACGGTTTCTCTTCAGTGTGAACACGCCGGTGGGATTTTAAGCTGTCTACCTTTGTGAAAGCTGCCCCACATTGATCACAGCTGTAGGGTTTATCTCCAGTGTGAATGCGTCGGTGGGCTTTAAGGTTACCCGACGTTGTGAAAGCTGCCCCACATTGTTCGCAGCTGTACGGTTTATCCCCCGTGTGAACACGTCGATGGGTCTTTAAGTGAGATAACTGTGAGAAAGAGTCCCCACATGTGTCACAGCTGTACGGCTTCTCTCCACTGTGAACGCGTTGGTGGGCCTTTAAGTTCGATAACTGCGGGAAATCTGCCCCACATGTGTCACAGCAGTACGGCTTAGCTCCACTGTGAACGCGTTGGTGGGCTTTCAGTTTAACCGATGTTGTGAATGCTGCCTTGCATTGTTCACAGCTGTACGGCGTCTCTCCAGTGTGATTACGTCTATGGGCCTTTAAGTAAGACAACTGTGTGAAAGCTGCCCCACATTGGTCACAGCTGTACGGCTTTTCTCCAGTGTGAATGAGATGGTGGGCTTTAAGTTTCCCCGACGTTGTGAATGCTGCTCCGCATTGAGCACAGCTGTACGGCTTCTCTCCGCTGTGAATGCGTTGGTGGACTTTAAGGTTACCCGACGTTCTGAAAGCTGCTCCACACTGATCACAACTGTACGGTTTATCTCCAGTGTGAATCCGTCGGTGGGTCTTTAAGTGAGATAACTGTGAGAAAGCTGCCCCACATTGGTCACAGCTGTACGATTTATCTCCAGTGTGAATGCGTTGATGGACTTTAAGGCTACCCAACGTTGTGAAAGCTGCTCCACATTGGTCACAGGTGTATGGTTTGTCTCCAGTATGAACACGTCGGTGGGCCTTTAAGTAATATAACTGAGAGAAAGCTGCCCCGCATTGTTCACAGCTGTACGGCTTCTCTCCAGTATGAATGCGCTGGTGGACTTTAAGTTTACCCGCCGTTGTAAAAGCTGCCCCACATTGATCACAGCTGTATGGTTTATCTCCACTGTGAATGAGTTGGTGGTCTTTCAGGTGACTACTGTGAGAAAAGGTTTTCCCACATTTTTCACAGCTGTACCCCTTCTCTCCAGAGTGAATGCGTTGATGTCTTTTGAAAGCGTGTAACAGTTTGAAAGCTGCTCCACATTGGTCACAGCTGTATGGTTTATCTCCAGTGTGAACTCTCTGATGAACCTTTAAACTTCCAGAAGTTGTGAAGGACTTGCCACAGTGCTGACAGCTGTGATGTCCAGGTCCCCATCTTCCTCTCCGTTTCTATGGAAACAGACAGAGAGTTAGATGTAATAGGAGCGATGCACATGCAAACATACTTACGTATGCTAACATGCTAACGTATGTAAGCGTATTTACCTTTACAACAACTTGATGATATTCTAAATATCATTCTATGTTGATAGAATGTGGTCTAGACCTGCTCTATCTGTAAATTATAGAGAGGTCTAGACCTGCTCTATCTGTAAATTATAGAGAGGTCTAGACCTGCTCTATCTGTAAATTATAGAGCGGTCTAGACCTGCTCTATCTGTAAATTATAGAGCGGTCTAGACCTGCTCTATCTGTAAATTATAGAGTGGTCTAGACCTGCTCTATCTGTAAATTATAGAGCGGTCTAGACCTGCTCTATCTGTAAATTATAGAGAGGTCTAGACCTGCTCTATCTGTAAATTATAGAGTGGTCTAGACCTGCTCTATCTGTAAATTATAGAGTGGTCTAGACCTGCTCTATCTGTAAATTATAGAGAGGTCTAGACCTGCTCTATCTGTAAATTATAGAGCGGTCTAGACCTGCTCTATCTGTAAATTATAGAGCGGTCTAGACCTGCTCTATCTGTAAATTATAGAGCGGTCTAGACCTGCTCTATCTGTAAATTATAGAGAGGTCTAGACCTGCTCTATCTGTAAATTATAGAGCGGTCTAGACCTGCTCTATCTGTAAATTATAGAGCGGTCTAGACCTGCTCTATCTGTAAATTATAGAGCGGTCTAGACCTGCTCTATCTGTAAATTATAGAGCGGTCTAGACCTGCTCTATCTGTAAATTATAGAGCGGTCTAGACCTGCTCTATCTGTAAATTATAGAGCGGTCTAGACCTGCTCTATCTGTAAATTATAGAGCGGTCTAGACCTGCTCTATCTGTAAAGTGTCTCGAGATAACTTGTTATGAATTGATACTATAAATAAAATTTAATTGGATTATAGAGAGAGAGAGAGAGAGAGAGAGACAGAGAGAGACAGAGAGAGAGAGCTGGGTAACCAGAGTACAAAGGCCCGTGGAGGACACAGTTTGGGACATTAAGGACAGTGAGGTCATTGAGGACAGAAGACTTAGGACAGGTCTGCTGGTCCTTTCAGTTAGACCTCCAGGCGGACCCCCTTCCTTTAATACCTGTGTCCTGTCCTGAAGTCGCATTGTAACGTCAGGACTCGTCTACTTTTACATTTAAATTGTTTCTAACGGCGGATGAATAAAGTTTTTATCAATAAATAATGTTTATGTAAAGTATTTTGAACTGCCCTGTTGTAAAAGTACTGTTACTACAGAATACTATGAGTCAAGTAAAAGTACTGTTACTGCAGAATAATACGACTCAAGTAAAAGTACTGATAGAGATAGAAATATAGATAGAGAGAGAGAGTTAGAGATATAGAGAGAGATAGAGATAATAAAATGATAAATTCTGTTGTTCCAGCAGCAAACCCAGAATATAAATATAATGAAGGTAACCCTCCTGTAGCCCCCCCCCCACCATGTCCCACAATGCACCACAGGAACTCTTCCCTCTGAGTGTCTCTCACACACACACACACACACACACACACACACACACACACACACACACCTCATTTATACACACACACACACACACACACACACACACCTCATTTATGCACACACACACACACACCTAAGAATGAAAATAAGAAGTATAAATTCCTCCCAGTGCAGCAGATGAAATATTAACTATGATATAAAATATAAAGATAATAACCTGAGTGATACATGATGTAACAGGGAATAACTAGTTATTAGTTATATAATAACTATTAGTTATATAATAACTATATATTAGTTATATAATAACTAGTTATTAGTTATATAATAACTAGTTATTAGTTATATAATAACTAATATAGTCCTGGTCTTATGGTCTACTCTGGATTTATTACCAAGCATCGGCTCAGCTGTCTTCATGGCGCTGCGTTCACTAAGCAGGAACACGCTCTCACTTCCTGTACATCCTTCACAATAAAAGCCCCTGGTGACTGTGTTCCATCCGTGCTTTTATTGTGAAGAGGACGCACAGGAAACGTTGCTGTTCATCAGCAGGAACTTAACCAGCCTCGTAGAAGCGGAGGAGAACCGTGACCTCCAGCAGATATGAAGGAGAACGTAAAGAGGCCCAGAGCCTTAGTTAGAAGCTCCAGACGTCCTGAGAGCTGGACCCCCCGAGACTTTAAACCCTCTGCCCCCCCCAGAGCCCCGTGCTGCTCCCTGAGAGGCGGCCATCTTGTGTCTTTAGGGTGCTTGTTGTGTCCTAACACTGACCTGAACCCCGCTGCTATCAGAGGCCGAGCCTGCTGCTGGTCTTCTGGGGACCTTGCTGCTCCGCTGCTCCGGCTTCTGCTGCTCCATCTGCTCTGGTCCTGGTCCTGGTCCTGGTCTCTGGAATCCAGCAGCTCTGCACCGGGACTGCTGACTCACTCCGGGTTCCTAGACCGGATGGCTGCAGCCTGGAGCTTTTTCAAAGTAAAAGCTCGCGTATGAGCTTCTACTTTTCAAAATAAAAGCTTCTAATTTTCAATTTTGGCGTTTTTAACTTGAATAAAATCCTTATTAATATCTGTCCATCTATAAAATAAACTGTAAATCAAGACTGAAGACCTCTCTTTCTTAAATAATTGTTAATTTCTTATACTGAAGTCACATTATTATCTGCCTTTGTATTTTTACATGTTTTTACTTCTCGTTAGTGTTTCATTTCTTCTTCTGCACTCTAACCTTTTTCTCATATTTGACCTGTTTTTTATTTTTGTTTTAATCGTTTTAAATTTCTTTGAGTTGCTGAAACTAAAGCTGCCTTGCTTATTACCACAATATAAATGGCTGTGCCCTTTCAGAATAAGAGCTCTTTTTCCTGTCTGTATGTATATAGACATATTAAAACAATAATATGAAATGTTTAATATCTTTGTTGATTATTGCTGATGTACAAAAACACGGTAACCATAGCAACACGCTGCCCAACTTTCCCAAACGTTGTTGTTTATAATTCATATTGGACATAGACACCCGGCAGCCAATCAGAGTGGAGTATTCAGCCAGACCCCGGTATATAATTCATATTGGACATAGACACCCGGCAGCCAATCAGAGTGGAGTATTCAGCCAGACCCCGGTATATAATTCATATTGGACATAGACACCCGGCAGCCAATCAGAGTGGAGTATTCAGCCAGAACCCGGTGTATAATTCATATTGGACATACTGAGGTTGGACAGAATGTCCCGATGAATAAATAAGGGACAGGAAGCAGAGGACTTCTTCATGGGACTCTACGCTGGAAAAACGCCAAAAACTTCAAGAGGAGAGAGAAAGAGGAAGCAGGAGAAACCTGGGAGGTGTTGGAGCCTCCATTTCCCATCATGCACCTCCCCCTCTGTGCTGCTGAGTCTCTCCACCAGATGGAGACAAATCTCTTTCAACTGATTTCAAATGTTGATTTGAGCCGAGAACCTCCATTCATATATAAATAAATAAATAAATAAATAAATAAATATATATATATATATATATATATATATATATATATATATATATATATATACATATATACATACATACATAACATTATATACACTATATAGATATAGATACAGTGAGGAAAATAAGTATTTAAACACGCTGCTATTTTGCAAGTTCTCCCACTTAGAAATCATGGAGGGGTCTGAAATTGTCATCGTAGGTGCATGTCCACTGTGAGAGACATAATCTAAAAAAACATCCAGAAATCACAATGTATGATTTTTTAACTATTTATTTGTATGATAAGTATAAGTATTTGAACACCTGAGAAAATCAATGTTAATATTTGGTACAGTAGCCTTTGTTTGCAGTTCCAGAGGTCAAACGTTTCCTGTAGTTCTTCACCAGGTTTGACACACTGCAGAAGGGATTTTGGCCCACTCCTCCACACAGATCTTCTCTAGATCAGTCAGGTTTCTGGGCTGTTGCTGAGAAACACGGAGTTTGAGCTCCCTCCAAAGATTCTCTATTGGGTTTAGGTCTGGAGACTGGCTAGGCCCCCCCAGAACCTTGATCTGCTTCTTCCAGAGCCCCTCCTTGGTTCTCCTGGCTGTGTGCTTCGGGTCATTGTCATGTTGGAAGACCCAGCCTCGACCCATCTTCAATGCTCTAACTGAGGGAAGGAGGTTGTTCCCCAAAATCTCCCAATACATGGCCCCGGTCCTCCTCTCCTTAATACAGTGCAGTCGCCCTGTCCCATGTGCAGAAAAACACCCCCAAAGCATGATGCTACCCCCCCATGCTTCACAGTAGGGATGGTGGTCTTGGGATGGTCCTCATCATTCTTCTTCCTCCAAACACGGTTAGTGGAATTATGACCAAAAAGTTCTATTTTGGTCTCATCTGACCACATGACTTTCTCCCATGACTCCTCTGGATCATCCAAATGGTCATTGGCAAACTTAAGACGGCCTTGACATGTGCTGGTTTAAGCAGGGGAACCTTCCGTGCCATGCATGATCTCAAACCATGACGTCTTAGTGTATTACCAACAGTAACCTTGGAAACGGTGGTCCCAGCTCTTTTCAGGTCATGGACCAGCTCCTCCCGTGTAGTTCTGGGCTGATTTCTCACCTTTCTTAGGATCATTGAGACCCCACGAGGTGAGATCTTGCATGGAGCCCCAGTCCGAGGGAGATTGACAGTCATGTTTAGCTTCTTCCATTTTCTAATGATTGCTCCAACAGTGGACCTTTTTTCACCAAGCTGCTTGGACATGTCCCCGTAGCCCTTTCCAGCCTCGTTGAGGTGGACAATTTTGTCTCTGGTGTCTTTGGACAGCTCTTTGGTCTTGGCCATGTTAGTAGTTGGATTCTTACTGATTGTATGGGGTGGACAGGTGTCTTTATGCAGCTAACGACCTCAAACAGGTGCATCTAATTTAGGATAATAAATGGAGTGGAGGTGGACATTTTGAAGGCAGACTAACAGGTCTTTGAGGGTCAGAATTCTAGCTGATAGACAGGTGTTCAAATACTTATTTGCAGCTGTATCATACAAATAAATAGTTAAAAAATCATACATTGTGATTTCTGGATATTTTTTTAGATTATGTCTCTCACAGTGGACATGCACCTACGAGGACAATTTCAGACCCCTCCATGATTTCTAAGTGGGAGAACTTGCAAAATAGCAGCGTGTTCAAATACTTATTTTCCTCACTGTATGTTAACCCATATACACACACAGACACAGACACACACACACACACACACACACACACAGACACACACACACACACACATATATACACACACCCTCCAACATTAATTCAGACGATATTAAAACTTTTTTCTTTATTTTTATTTTACAAAAACACACAAAGATTTAAATCCATCAGGTCGCTGCCGACATGCTGCAGGACGACAACAACAACAACAACGACAACAACAACAACAACAACAACAATAATGACATCACACTTTCCAAAGGTCGAACTTTGGACATTTAATCAGAACTAGTTTTTCTTCTTCTACAGTACAAAGAAAACAAAACGCTGTCGGTACAACATTAAAATATGAAGAATTCTTCTTCTTCTCTCAAACAAAGAACCCTCCCCCCCCGATCCTCTCACACGCCTGCGTCTCTCTAGGCCTACATTTCCCAGAATGCCTTTCAACAACCCTCAGAGACATGGGAACTGATTGTTGTTGTGTGTATGTGTGTGTGTGTATATATATCTGTCTGTCTGTGGGTCTGTGTGTGTCTGTCTGTGTGTGTGTGTGTGTGTGTGTGAGAGAGTCTGTGTGCGAGTCCAGAGAGGACTGGAGGGGATTCTCCTTCTTCTGCTCCTACAGGACCAAATAAGAGCCGCTAATAGGTCAGCTGTTCACACAACTACACAAACTCAACACATGCACAAGAAATGTGTGTGTATATCTGTGTGTGTGTGTGTGTGTGTGTGTATTGAATGTGTGTGTGTGTGTAATCATTAACGGCTCTTCTCCCTTCCCCTCCAGCGCTGGGCGGGGCCTCACTGGGTCCTGGTCTTGCTGGAGCGGCTGCGAATCACCTTCTGGAACAGGTGGTCTGAAACAGAGCGGAAGGTTGAGTCTACGGGTCCTGGAGAGGGTCAAATGGGTCAGGGGGGGAGGGAACTCACCGTCCCTGAAGCTCTTAGAGTCCACCTGGAGGACACACATGATATATGATTATGAAATAAGAAGTGGAAGAAGAATTTGGACGCTATATATTTTTATATATATATATATATATATATATATATATTTTTGTTTAATTTGAGTGAATGTGTTCTCACCCTGGAGGAGGAAGCAGCCGCCGGTCCGTCCGCCTGCTCTCGGTCCACCTTTGGAGCTGCAAACCAAAACTTCTGGTTAGCAAATATCCAACAACACACAGCAGTCACAGAGCAACACGCAGCAGTCACAGAGCAACACAGCAGTCACAGAGCAACACAGCAGTCACAGAGCAACACAGCAGACACAGAGCAACACACAGCAGTCACAGAGCAACACACAGCAGTCACAGAGCAACACACAGCAGTCACAGAGCAACACGCACCAGTCACAGAAAAACACGCAGCAGTCACAGAGCAACACGCAACAGTCACAGAGCAACACAGCAGACACAGAGCAACACAGCAGTCACAAGGCAACACACAGCAGACACAGAGCAACACAGCAGTCACAAGGCAACACAGCAAACAC
>CM057246.1:537323-545126 GCA_029931835.1 Etheostoma nigrum
TGCTGGCCGTGGTACAGAGACTTGGAGGACAGACGCTCCTTCAGGAGGTGATTGGTCATCAGCTTCTTCAGGTCAGGGGTCATCGTCGTGTCACTTCCTGTCACACACAGACAGAGAGACAGACAGACAAGTTAGAGAGACAGACAGACAGACAGACAGACAGACAGACACATACAGGTTCTCATTGAACTACAGCTCAGTGTGTCATGTTGTGATTGTTGGGTCAGACCATGTGCTAGTGATGGGGGGGCTGAGACTGAGAGGTACAGTCTAAAAGTATGCACCCCCCCGGACATAAACACGTTGGGTGACCCTTCCTTCTTGTGTGTCCTTGTGTCCAAGTGTCCTAGTGTCCTAGTGTCCGTGTGTTCTAGTGTCCTTGTGTCCTTGTGTCATAGTGTCCTAGTGTACTTGTGTCCTAGTGTCCTAGTGTCCGTGTGTTCTAGTGTCCTTGTGTCCTTGTGTCATAGTGTCCTTGTGTCCTTGTGTCCTAGTGTACTTGTGTCCTAGTGTACTTGTGTCCTAGTGTACTTGTGTCCTAGTGTACTTGTGTCCTAGTGTACTTGTGTCCTAATGTCCCAGTGTCCCTGTGTCCTAGTATCCTTGTGTCCTAGTGTCCTTGTGTCCTAGTGTCCCAGTGTCCTTGTGTACATGTTCCCTAGTGTCCTAGTGTCCTAGTGTCCTTGTGTCCTAGTGTCCTGGTGTCCTTGTGTCCTTGTGTCCTTGTGTACATGTTTCCTTGTGTCCTAGTGTCCTAGTGTCCTTGTGTCCTAGTGTCCCTGTGTCCTAGTGTCCTTGTGTACATGTTTCCTTGTGTCCTAGTGTCCTAGTGTCCCTGTGTCTTAGTGTCCTAGTGTCCTTGTGTCCTTGTGTCCTTGTGTCCTTGTGTACATGTTTCCTTGTGTCCTAGTGTCCTAGTGTCCCTGTGTCTTAGTGTCCTAGTGTCCTTGTGTCCTTGTGTCCTTGTGTCCTTGTGTACATGTTTCCTTGTGTCCTAGTGTCCTAGTTACCTCTGAAGGCGTCTTCCAGAGGCGCCAGCATGGTCAGAGCCTCGGAGCCCGTCAGGTGCGGCGACAGACCCGCCTCCACAAACAGCTTGGTTGCCGTGGCAACGGAGGAGTCTTCAGCCAGCTCCAGCAGCACTTTGGCTGAAAAAGAAACAAGTTAAAGGTGCTCCCCACTTCCTGCAGAAGCCCCTCCCCCAAAAGGTAGAATGAATGCACCCCCGGCCCTGATTGGTGCATCTGAACAGGGAGCGGTGCACTACAAGCTGCAGGTGGAGCCTAAGTCTTACGTACTGCACCTTTAACAACCGTCTGGGATCAGGAGCTCGTTGATGTAGTGGACTACCTGAGTCTGGGATCAGGAGCTCGTTGATGTAGTGGACTACCTGAGTCTGGGATGAGGAGCTCATTGATGTGGTGGACTAACTGAGTCTGGGATCAGGAACTGGTTGATGTAGTGGACTACCTGAGTCTGGGATCAGGAGCTCGTTGATGTAGTGGACCACCCCGTTGGTCCCCAGCTGGTCCTTCTTGGTAACGATGGCCTTCCCGTTCAGGGTCAGGTCTTCTCCGTCACAGCTGACCTCCAGCATGGTGCCCTGCAGCGTCTCCATCGGCGTCCCCGCCACGATGGACTCGGCACACTGCATGTGCTTCAGGATGTGGTAGTTCAGCAGGTCTGGGGGGGGGGTAATACATGTTACCTAGGTTACATTAGGTTAGGCTACGGGGTCTCCCAGGATCCTGTTCAGCAACTAAGACTAAGACTAAAGAACCAGGTCACCTCCGAGAGCCACGGGGTCTCCCAGGATCCTGTATAGGGACTAAGACTAAAGAAGCAGGTCACCTTTGAGAGCTATGGGGTCTCCCAGGATCCTGTTCAGGGTCTCCTGAGGGAGCTTCTCGAACGCCTCGTTGGTCGGAGCGAAGATGGTGTACTGACCCTCTTCCTCCAACAGGGTCGTCAGCCCGGCAGCCGCCATCGCCGTCTGCAATGCAAGGACAGACAACAGGAAGTCAGGGACAACCAGAGACAACAGGAAGTCAGGGACAACCAGAGACAACAGGATGTCAGGGACAACCAGAGACAACAGGAAGTCAGGGACAACCAGGGACAACCAGAGACAACAGGAAGTCAGGGACAACCAGAGAAAGACAACAGGAAGTCAGGGACAACCAGAGACAACAGGAAGTCAGGGACAACCAGGGACAACCAGAGACAACAGGAAGTCAGGGACAACCAGAGACAACAGGAAGTCAGGGACAACCAGAGACAACAGGAAGTCAGGGACTGAAAACCATGTTTTTATGAAGCGTCTCAAAATGTTTCTTCTTCTCTTCTTCTTAAAATATTGACTTTGTCCCCAAAGCGTTGGACAGACTCACCCGCAGCGTCTCCAGGTCGTCGTCCACGTCCAGCAGCGTGTGCACGTTGTTGGAAACGGCCGTGATGACGCGGTCCACCACGTGCACGATCCCGTTAGTGGCGTGCTGGTCGGGCTTGATCAGACGGGCGCAGTTCACCGTCACGATCTGAGGCAGAGAAAAAGAAATCATCAGCATACGGAGTAAGGTAGTACTCATAGTACTCGTAGTACTCATAGTACTCATGTAGCATCCTGTACCGCTAGTACACAACCTACCCCGTTGTAGTAGTGGTGCACGTGCACGAGGAGCGTGACCTACCCCGTTGGAGTAGTGGTGCATGTGCACGAGGAGCGTGACCTACCCCGTTGGAGTAGTGGTGCACGTGCACGAGGAGCGTGACCTACCCCGTTGGAGTAGTGGTGCATGTGCACGTGGAGTGTGACCTGAGTAGTGGTGCACGTGCACGTGGAGTGTGACCTACTCCGTTGGAGTAGTGGTGCATGTGCACGAGGAGCGTGACCTACCCCGTTGGAGTAGTGGTGCACGTGCACGAGGAGCGTGACCTACCTCGTTGGAGTAGTGGTGCATGTGCACGAGGAGCGTGACCTGAGTAGTGGTGCATGTGCACGTGGAGCATGACCTGAGTAGTGGTGCACGTGCACGAGGAGCGTGACCTACCTCGTTGGAGTAGTGGTGCATGTGCACGTGGAGCGTGACCTGAGTAGTGGTGCATGTGCACGTGGAGTGTGACCTACTCCGTTGGAGTAGTGGTGCATGTGCATGTGCACGAGGAGCGTGACCTACCCCGTTGGAGTAGTGGTGCACGTGCACGTGGAAGTCCTGGTACATGGAGGCGAAGGCGGCGCCGTGCCTCAGCTCCTCGGAGGTCAGCCGCCGGGACACCATGTGGTAGTGGAGCGCGTTCAGGAGCTCGATGTTAACGTTGCTCACCAGAGCATCCAGGATCTCCTACACACACACACACACACACAGACACACACACACACACACACACACACAGACACATAATCACACACACACACACACACACACACACACACACACACAGACACACACACACACACACAGACACATAATCACACACACACACACACACACACACACACACACAGCACACACACACACACACAGACACATAATCACACACACACACACACACACACACAGACACACAGACACACAGACACACACACACACACACACACACACACACACAGACACATAATCACACACACACACACACACACAGACACACACACACACACACACACAGACACATACACACACACACACACACACACAGACACACACACACACACACACACACAGACACACACACACACACAGAGACACACACACACAAACAGAGAGAGACACACACACACAGACACACACACACACACACACACAGAGACACACACACACACACACAGAGACACACACACACACACACACAAACACACAGAGACACACACGCACACACACAGACACACACACACACACACACACACACACACAGAGAGACAGACACACACACACATACACCCACAGACACACACACAGACACACACACAGAGACACACACACACACACACAGAGAGACACACACACACACACAGAGACATGATGTTGGAACAAACCACTCATGGGGGAGGACGGGAAGACACAGTGACTCTGTTGGGGACTATTTTCTGCGGCGGATTAATTAATAGCAGCAGGGCGGAGTGTGGGGGGGTACTGACCGCCGGCAGAGCGGCCCAGGCCTCGTTGCTCGGGGCGAAGAAGGTGAAGCTGCCGGGCCCTTCGATCTCGTCCCTCAGCTGGGCGCGCTCAGAGTACATCTGGGTGGTGGAGGCTCCGACTACGCCCAGCGTGTTGTAGATGTTCACCAGAGGCAGCGCTGCGACACACAACACTCGCTATGAAAGGGCCCATCAAAGGAAAACATCTCTTCTTCTGGGGTTCGGGGTTATTTTGTGTCTCCACACACACCTAACACAAATGTTGTGTGGATGTTGTGTAGACGTTGTGTAGATGTTGTGTGGATGTTGTGTTGCTGTTGTGTGGTTGTTGTGTGGATGTTGTGTGGTTGTTGTGTAGATGTTGTGTGGATGTTGTGTGGACATTGTGTGGATGTTGTGTGGACGTTGTGTGGATGTTGTGTGGATGTTGTGTTGCTGTTGTGTGGATGTTGTGTGGATGTTGTGTGGATGTTGTGTGAATGTTGTGTTGCTGTTGTGTGGATGTTGTGTGGATGTTGTTTGGCTGTTGTGTGGATGTTGTGTGGATGTTGTGTGGACATTGTGTGGATGTTGTGTGGACGTTGTGTGGATGTTGTGTGGATGTTGTGTGGACATTGTGTGGATGTTGTGTGGACGTTGTGTGGATGTTGTGTGGATGTTGTTTGGCTGTTGTGTGGATGTTGTGTGGATGTTGTGTGGACGTTGTGTAGATGTTGTGTGGATGTTGTGTAGATGTTGTGTGGATGTTGTGTAGATGTTGTGTAGATGTTGTGTGGATGTTGTGTTGCTGTTGTGTGGTTGTTGTGTAGATGTTGTGTGGTTGTTGTGTAGATGTTGTGTGGATGTTGTGTAGATGTTGTGTTGCTGTTGTGTTGTTGTTGTGTGGACGTTGTGTGTGTGTGTGTGTGTGTGTGTGTGTGTGTGTGTCTGTGTGTGAGCTTGAGGTCAGAGGTTGTACCTGCAGGGCAGCCCTTCTCCCCGGGGATCTTCTCGTAACCAGGGCAACACTCGTAGGTGATCAACCTGCAGCGGAAACAACAACAACGTCCAAATCCTCTCAGAGCTGCAGCTGCTGGAATCTGTGTGTGTGTCTGTGTGTGTGTGTGTGTCTGTGTGTGTGTGTCTGTGTGTGTGTGTGTGTGTGTGTCTGTGTGTGTGTGTATCTGTGTCTGTATGCGTGTGTGTGGAGGAAATTTAAGGGCTATGAGATGCGGCCTACAGTATGTAACCCTGCACCCGGCGCCCTGCACCTGATGCCCGATGCACTGCACCCTGCACAGAGACACAGAGCCACAGAGCCACAGAGACACAGAGACACAGAGACACAGAGACAGAAAGACACAGAGACACAGAGACACAGAGACACAGAGACAGAAAGACACAGAGACACAGAGACACAGAGACACAGAGCCACAGAGACAGAAAGACACAGAGACACAAAGACACAGAGACACAGAGCCACAGAGACACAGAGACAGAAAGACACAGAGACACAAAGACACAAAGACACAAAGACACAGAGACACAGAGACACAGAGACACAGAGACACAGAGACAGAAAGACACATAGACATAAAGCCTAGACATGCCATTGCTCCTTGTCTGAGATATTGGACTAATAAACCTCCCAGAATGCATCTGTGCCTTTTTGTGGGCCTTAATGACGCGTGGAGGCACAGCCTTCATGACTTCCTGGAGAGATTTCCATAATAAATGTGGCTCAGCCCTCAGAGCTCATAAAGCTCATTTCCTCAGAGAGAAGAAGAATCTGCAGGGGGGGGGGGGGCAACCACCGCCAGGAAAAACACTTCAAAATAAAACGCCACAGATGGGTTCAAAGGGGACAGACAGAGAGACAAAGAGAGAGAGAGACATATACAGTATATGTGTATATGTGTCTCTCTCCCTTATATACTGTATATATATATATTTATATGTTCATAGGCTGCCTGTATATGTGTATTAGTTTATATTATTACTTTATTATATTATAGTTATATGTGTTTTTCTATCTTTTTATTACAGACTCTCAGTCACTCGGCAAAACGTTTCTCACAAACGGATTCTTTCAGCTCCAACAGGAAATGGGGAAAAAGAGGAAGCAAGAGTTTCTGGGGACAACACACACACACACACACACGCACACACACACACACACACACACACACACACACACACAGACACACACACAGACACACACACACACACACACACACACAACACACACACACACAGCACACACACACACACACACACACACACACACAGACACACACAGGGTCTGTGGAAACACTCAGCTCTTATCTGTCAGAGTTTCATTAGATTTACACTCCTGTCAGCAGGCTTCTGTGGCTGAGGATCAACAGGTCAGCAGAAGGAAGACTCATAACCCCCCCCCCTTAACTCACAGACCCCCGACTCCCCCGACTCTCCCTGAGACCACAGACCCTCCCCCTCCCATCCTAAACTAAACTCTCAAACACTGTGTCCATTCAGCAGCTAACAGCAAATTTTGACTGCAGTTTCACTTCTCCACGGCTCTCCTAAATATCAGAATCAGCTTCAATGACCAACATTTTCTTGAGAAAGGACGCCTAAACCCCTCCCCCCCACACACACACACACACGCTAAATATGCGCACATAAGTCTTCCACAAACCAAGGGGAAAACACTGATATATAAGGAATTTAAGTCAAGCTTTTTGTTGCTCAAAAATGACGATTGCTTTTGCTAAACCCACCAGACTCCATGCAAATAATCACTACTTTTATCATCGTAAAACACACTTTATTCTAGTATGGTTGGAATAAACTCTTAATTCACCCATTTACATGTGGAGATATGCTGCTCTATACACGCTAAAAGTAGTGATTATTTACATGGAGTCTGGTGGAGATATGCTGCTCTATACACGCTAAAAGTAGTGATTATTTACATGGAGTCTGGTGGAGATATGCTGCTCTATACATGCTAAAAGTAGTGATTATTTACATGGAGTCTGGTGGAGATATGCAGCTCTATACACACTAAAAGTAGTGATTATTTACATGGAGTCTGGTGGAGATATGCTGCTCTATACACGCTAAAAGTAGTGATTATTTACATGGAGTCTGGTGGAGATATGCTGCTCTATACACGCTAAAAGTAGTGATTATTTACATGGAGTCTGGTGGAGATATGCTGCTCTATACACGCTAAAAGTAATGATTATTTACATGGAGTCTGGTGGAGATATGCTGCTCTATACACGCTAAAAGTAGTGATTATTTACATGGAGTCTGGTGGAGATATGCAGCTCTATACACACTAAAAGTAGTGATTATTTACATGTAGTCTGGTGGAGATATGCTGCTATACATGCTAAAAGTAGTGATTATTTACATGGAGTCTGGTGGAGATATGCTGCTCTATACATGCTAAAATTAGTGATTATTTACATGGAGTCTGGTGGAGATATGCTGCTCTATACATGCTAAAAGTAGTGATTATTTACATGGAGTCTGGTGGAGATATGCTGCTCTATACACGCTAAAAGTAGTGATTATTTACATGGAGTCTGGTGGAGATATGCTGCTCTATACATGCTAAAAGTAGTGATTATTTACATGGAGTCTGGTGGAGATATGCTGCTCTATACACGCTAAAAGTAGTGATTATTTACATGGAG
>CM057246.1:545626-550626 GCA_029931835.1 Etheostoma nigrum
CTCTCCCAACGACTATCAAACAACTCTCAGTATGGCTTTAAAAAATCACTTCAGACATATTTATTTCAAAGGAATTAAATATTTAATATAAATTAGTTGTTATCGTATTTCTTAAAACAGATTAATCTATTCGGAGTAGTGACATTTCTTCTATTAATTGTGTTAACTGTAAGACTTACTTATGATTTGTATTTTCAAATGTGTGTGTGTGTGTAATGAAATGTCATGATGAGTATTGTCAAAGAAAGATTGTAGGACCCGAGGAAGAAGAGCTGTTAGTGTATGCTCAGCTAATGGGGATCCAAATAAAACACACAAACAAACATATACACACACACACACATATACACACACACTGTACATATGTTCTTTGGTCACTTGTGACGTTTTTTTTTACATGTTCAATTTTGTGACTTTTTTGACATTTTTTACATTTTGTTTATGTTTTTTTCCTCACCGTGAGCAGGAAGTCTGCGTCTGCGTCAAGACGCTGCAGCGACGGCAGGTCTCTGGACGGGATGAACCACTCCCACTCCTCCTCCTCCAGCATCTCCTGGAAGCAGCGCTCGATGAACTCCTCCTCCCACAGCTCCTCCTCCACCTACACACACACATAGAGATTATTTACATGGAGTCTGGTGGAGATATGCTGCTCTATACACGCTAAAAGTAGTGATTATTTACATGGAGTCTGGTGGAGATATGCTGCTCTATACATGCTAAAAGTAGTGATTATTTACATGGAGTCTGGTGGAGATATGCTGCTCTACACATGCTAAAAGTAGTGATTATTTACATAGAGTCTGGTGGAGATATGCTGCTCTATACATGCTAAAAGTAGTGATTATTTACATGGAGTCTGGTGGAGATATGCTGCTCTATACACGCTAAAAGTAGTGATTATTTACATGGAGTCTGGTGGAGATATGCTGCTTTATACACGCTAAAAGTAGTGATTATTTACATGGAGTCTGGTGGAGATATGCTGCTCTATACACGCTAAAAGTAGTGATTATTTACATGGAGTCTGGTGGAGATATGCTGCTCTACACATGCTAAAAGTAGTGATTATTTACATGGAGTCTGGTGGAGATATGCTGCTCTATACACACTAAAAGTAGTGATTATTTACACGGAGTCTGGTGGAGATATGCTGCTCTATACACGCTAAAAGTAGTGATTATTTACACGGAGTCTGGTGGAGATATGCTGCTCTATACACGCTAAAAGTAGTGATTATTTACACGGAGTCTGGTGGAGATATGCTGCTCTATACGTACATGGATGTGACGTGTGCAGCAGGTCTCACCTGTCTGTTGAACTCCTCCTCGTGCTCCATCCACAGGTACTCGGCAAAGGGCTCGTCCTCGGGGACCAGCTGGCTGCTCAGGATCGCCTCGCCTCTGATGGTCATGTTGGAAAAGACGTCGCTGAGACTCGGGTCTCTCATGTCTCTGCAGACCCCCCTACCAGACACAGAGACAGGACAGCTGTTCCACCAGAGACAACACACCAGTTGGTTCGTTATGTCAACGGTCAGAGAGACAGGCAGGCAGGCAGACAGACAGGAAGACAGAGACAGACAGACAGTTATTCGGTATGACAGAGAGAGAGAGAGAGAGAGAGAGATGCAGAGACAGACAGACAGTTGTCCGGTATGACAGACAGGCAGGCAGACAGTTGTTCGGTATGACAGAGAGAGACAGACAGACAGACAGACAGATAGTTATATCAAACCTTAGGGTCGCTGTGACCGCTGACAGACAGGCAGACAGACAGTTGCCCGGTATGACAGACAGACAGGCAGACAGACAGATAACGACTTTCGTTTCCACTCCAGGAACCAGAATACTTCCCGGAACCCACCTGGAGACGCGGTGTACGGGACGGCGGCGGCCCGGGCGGTGATCCGAGGGTCGGACTCTCCTGGAACTGTCATGGCCGCGCTGTCTCGGTTTGTTTACGTCTCTGACGTCACTCCCCTCTCGCTTGTGATTGGACGAGCCGCGCTGCTGCCTTCAGGCGCTTACACGGCCTTTTTTGAGACGGGTTCGGCTGCAGCCTGGAGCGTCCCATGTCATCCGTCCCGTCTCATGCGGAGGTGTGTCCAACGGCACATTCAGAGGGTCAAAAATACGAAATTGCGATTAATTTTCCAGACGGGTAAATTCGTGACCACATTTGTTGCAATCAATTGAAAAACGTTAATAACTGTTAAAGTAACAGTTTACATTCATATAGTTACTGATTTCTGAATGTTATGGTTGTGTTGTTCCATATTAACGTAACTACATCTGATGAAACCTGCATCAGCGACGCATTTCTGCCAACTAACTACTTACCAGAACATCGCGATACTTCATATTTTACACGCTGATGAACCTAGCAAAAATCGCGATACTTTAGTCATAACGTCTTGTGCTTTGGCTAGCGCCATCAGGCTCAGCTAGCTTAACGTTCACGTAAGTGTTTATATTCACTAATATATGATTTATATTTATTATACACATCGGTAGATGGCACGCAGCTTTGTGTTTTACATACACGTTAGAAACCTTGACGTGGAAGTTTCAGAACACGTTAATAGCTAACGCCTAGCATTAGCAATGAGCTAATGCTAGGCGTTAGCATGTTAAAGTTAGCCTCGGCGGCGCGGCGTCGGTAGTTATTATCGGGTAGTTATCGGGTTATTTGTTATGTAGTTAATGGCTACAGTCGTGTATAAGCATGTCTGAATAAGAAAACACGTTAACCGTTTTCGTTTTACTTTAAAATGCTTAAAATCGGGTGATTTTTAGAGAACTAGCGCCGTTAGCTTAGCTGCTAGCACAACACAGCCACAGGGCCACTGTGAAAATACACAAGTCCAAGGTACTTGTACTTTACTCGAATATTTTCAAGTTCTGCTCCTTTTTATATAGCCTACATCTCAGAGTTAAATACTCTTTACTGCCGTTACAGTATTACTTTACAGCGTAGTATCTGTTTAGATTGCTGTATTTCTGGTAGTAGTACTTTAGATTGCAGTATTTCTGGTATTAGTACTTTAGATTGCAGTATTTCTGGTATTAGTACTTTTCCTGCGGTGAAGTATATGAATACTTCTTACACTTTAAGATAAATACTAGTTTCCGTAGCTGGTTCAGCATCATGTCTGTATTAAAAATACAATGTTAAAGGTTGAAACTGCGTTGTGTTTCGGTCTAGTTCTCCCCTTTTCTTTTAATAGATATTGTTATTATAAGTATATATAAGTCTTTTATGTGTATAATTACTATGTATGTATATGTATAATTACTGTGTATGTATATGTATAATTACACAAACAGAGAACAATGAAAATCAGAATAATGTCGTCCCATATTAATGTTCTTTATAGTAATAAACGCTAAAAAGTACAATTAAGTGCCGAATGAGGTCCCAAATAGTTATAAAATCATAGTTCAGTAGACATAATATCAAAGGGGAACAGGTTATACACAGATTTACTAGATAGATAAATAGAGAGATAGATAGATATGTAGAGAGATATTATTGATCCTGATAAGATGGTAAATTCTAGTCTAATGATTGTCCAAGAAGCAGCTCCATATCTCTTCGTACCTCTCTGGGTTCCTCCTCACACTGACTCAGATCTTCAGGTTCTGTAGCATGTTAATTGCCCCCCCCCCCTTCTAGCTGTAATTGGACGCCTTCTTATCTTAACACTGATTCAAACAGGAGCTTGATTAATTAATCTCATATCTTCTCAGCTTCTCATTGGTCAGAGACGATGTTTCCATCACATGGTCTCCTCCCTCCTGGTCTGAGGTGAAATGTCTTTAGAGCCTGTTTCTGTCTCTTCTTTAATTGCCCTGTCATGTCCAGTAATCCCAGCGTACGTCCTGCCAGGCTGCCTGGTAATGAGTCCTTTCCTTTGCTCCTGTGGCCCAGCGTCTCTCCGCTGGCTGCTGTTCTC
The DNA here is from genome assembly GCA_029931835.1 of Etheostoma nigrum. Lineage (NCBI taxonomy): Eukaryota > Metazoa > Chordata > Actinopteri > Perciformes > Percidae > Etheostoma > Etheostoma nigrum. The sequence goes on from CM057246.1 coordinate 549,585, forward strand.
AGTAGCGTCTGAAGAGTGTCTCTACCTCCATGTGTTTCAGCAGAAATAAAACCAGAAGAGGACTTCCCCTTCACACTTTTGCACCAGACTGACATTAAGTTCTCCAATCCTTAAACAACGAACTACAGACCCTTTTTGTTGGCTGCCTGCGTCTTTCCTTCTCTTGACTTGCCCGTGCTGCACTGTACTGAAACAGGAAGTGACGCAGCGTCCCTTTGTGGCGTCATGTCCCAGAAGTTGCCGTCAGACGGCGGTCAGAAACACTTCGCCGTGGGTCGGGGGCTCCTCGCCGCCGCAGAGACCTTGAACTTCAGCATGGGTGAGCAGCGATCCAGCCGGCAGATGGGGGGCATGTCCTCAGGTGTCGGGGTGGGTGGCGGCGACATGGAGGGCCAGGACGCCGGCGCCCAGATGTCCCGGCGTGGCGGCAGCGGCAGCCACATTAGCAACACCATGAAGCTGTTTGCCAGTTTGGGGCTGTCGCCCTCCGACCTGGACGCTCTGGCGCAAATCCCCGAGGAGGACATCAGCGTGGAGACGCTGCCGCGCATCCTCATGCAGTTAAAAAGCCGCAAAGGAGACGCAGGAGAGCGGCGTGGGGCGTCCATGTCCTCTGACGCTGCGTATCAAGGAGGCAGGGACAGCTGGGACGACGGGCAGATGGGCAGGATGGGCGGTTCTTCACTGGGTCCCAGTTCAGCCCGGGCCCAGTCGTCTGCAGACTTTGGGTACAGTTCCCTGCAGGACAGCGCTCCCAGCCGGGGCTACGGCTTACATTACAGCGGCGGCGGTGGCGGCGGGGGGGCTGGGAGCAGAGACAGACCCTTCTCTGAGCTGTCCCATCGAGACTCCTACAGCGGGCTCGGCATGGGCCCGGCGGCGTCCGACTCCGCCTTCATGCAGAGGAGAAAGGGATCCCCGTCCAATGGAAAAGTCCAAGACTTCTTGGGAGTCATGCCCCCCATGTTCCCCCACGTGTGCTCTCTTTGTGACTTTGACGTTCACTCCACCATGGTGAGTACCGTGCAGCCTCCTCCTTTCT
>CM057246.1:555626-568126 GCA_029931835.1 Etheostoma nigrum
ATTGGCCGAACCAACCAGATGTTTCTGGGCATCACCACGAAAAACATCACCATGGAAACAGCAGGCTCGCAAAATTAATTGGGAATCAAAGTCCTAAAAATAAAATAAAAACTGATATTCTTAAGAAATGAAATGGTGAACAGGGTGAATGGAGATTGTGATTTTGTAGCGATTAATGGCGCAGGTCTGGACCGACTGACCTGTGTAACCCTCCTGGGGTCCTCGGGTCTTGTTGGACCCCCTTTCTAAAAGTTCCTATGTCAGAGATCTGGGTCTCTACCAACCAGAACAGTAGTGTAGGGGTTCTCTCTACAAGCTGAACACAGGATGTCTCTCAGTATGATTTAAGTTTTATTCAATATTATTATATTTATATAATATTAGCAGCTGGAGGAAAAATGGTAAAACGTTTTATAACGTACACATACACAAAGACACACACATACAGAGACACACACATACACACACACAGACACACACATACACAGAGACACACACATACAGAGACACACACACACACAGACACACACATACACAGAGACACACACATACACAGAGACGCACACATACACAGAGACACACACATACACAGAGACACACACTTACAGAGACACACACTTACAGAGACACACACATACAGAGACACACACACACACACAGACACACACATACACAGAGACGCACACATACACAGAGACACACACTTACAGAGACACACAGACACACACATACACAGAGACACACACATACACAGAGACGCACACATACACAGAGACGCACACATACACAGAGACACACACACACACAGACACACACATACACAGAGACACACACTTACAGAGACACACACTTACAGAGACACACACATACAGAGACACACACACACATACACAGAGACACACACATACACAGAGACACACACATACACAGACGACGCACACATACACAGAGACGCACACATACACAGAGACACACACATACACAGAGACTCACACTTACAGAGACACACACATGCAGATACACACACACACACAGACACACACATACACAGAGACACACACATACACAGAGACACACACTTACAGAGACACACACATACAGAGACACACACACACACACAGACACACACATACACAGAGACACACACATACACAGAGACACACACTTACAGAGACACACACATAGAGACACACACACACACACATACAGACACACACATACACAGAGACACACAGACACACACATACACAGAGACACACACTTACAGAGACACACACATACAGAGACACACACACAGACACACACATACACAGAGACACACACATACAGAGACACACACACACAGACACACACACAGACACACACATACACAGAGACACACACATACAGAGACACACACATACAGAGACACACACACAGACACACACATACACAGAGACACACACATACAGAGACACACGCATACAGAGACACACACACACACACAGACAGTCAAAGACACACAGAGACAAAGACACACAGACACACACACACACACTAACAACACTAACAAAGGACTTTTCCAGTCTCTGAGTACTTGTTTCGTCCATTTTGTCCTTCAGAAAGAAGACCGACAGAGAGACATGCCGATGGAGGGACGGATGGACGTGAAGGGCCGCGGCAGCCAGGTAGTCTTCTTCTCCAACATGCCCCGAGAGACGGAGAAGAAGAAGGACCTGCTGACCATCGCCGGCCGCTTCGGCGTGGTGGAGAAACACCTGTTCCTAACCGACCAGGTCAGCGACGCTAGAGCCCGCCGATGTATCGGACGCTGTTATCCGCCGATGTATCGGACGCTGTTACCCGCCGATGTATCGGATATTATCCGCCGATGTATTGGACGATATTATCCGCCGATATATCGGACGCTGTTACCCGCTGATGTATCGGATATTATCCGCCGATGTATCGGACGATATTATCCGCCGATATATCGGATATTATCCGCCGATGTATCGGACGGTGTTACCCGCCGATGTATCGGACGATATTATCCGCCGATGTATCGGACGATATTATCCGCCGATGTATCGGACGATATTATCCGCTGATATATCGGATATTATCCGCCGATGTATCGGACGATATTATCCGCTGATATATCGGATATTATCCGCCGATGTATCGGACGATGTTACCCTCCGATGTATCGGACGATATTATCCGCCGATATATCGGATATTATCCGCCGATGTATCGGACGATGTTACCCGCCGATGTATCGGACGATATTATCCGCCGATGTATCGGACGATATTATCCGCCGATGTGTCTGACTCCGATTGTCTGGTGTTTGTCCTCCAGGCGTTCGTCCAGCTGGGGACTCCAGAGGACGCCGAGATGCTGGTGAAGTACTACAGCGTGAACCCTCTCACCATCAGGGGGAGACCCATCCGCCTCAACATCTGCACCAAGTACAAGACCCTCAAGTGAGTTACCGCCGGGTTGATGATGTCAACTGTTGGTCATCTGTCCCTGGGCGAGGTGCGGGGGGGTGAATCACCAGACGCCTCCGATACGATATCATCACGATACTTACGATGCGATATTATTGTGATTTTTAAACATATTGCAAAAGTCTGCGAAATATTGCAATTTATAAACTTTTTCCAACTTCTAATTTTTCCCAATTTGACAAACTGACCAACACATATATAATATATAATATATCGGCCGATATATCGGTATATCAGATTTTGGAATAACCAAATATTGGTATTGGCCTTACCAATCGGTCGGCTCTGTGTTGTTGTGTTGATAAATGTTTGAATGGGTTTTGTCTTGCTCTCCTGACTGCAGACCAGGTTTTTGACTGAATTGAACTAATCGGAACCACGTGTGTGTTTCAGTGTGAAACGGGGACAAGGAGAAGACGGCCGGGGCCAGCGGACCGGCGGAGCCTCCTCGTCGTCCTCCGGCGGCCCTGGAACCAGAGCTTCCTCCAACCCGCCCAGGAACTCCTCGTCCAGGACCAGAACCAGAGAGGACCGGAAGAAGGAGGAGGACAGACCCAGACCTGCAGAGGAAGAGGAGGAAGAGGTGTCGGGAGTGATGGAGGGAGAGGACGGAGCGGAGGAAGAAGTGAAAGATGGAGACGCAGAGACGGAGGAGACGCAGAGAGACGAGTCTGTGAAGGAGACGGTGGAGGAGACGGAGGAGGTGAGAAAACATGCAGCTGTGTCTCTGTCTCATGTCTCATTTCTCCACATTGTCATTGTGATATCACAGTGAGGAAAATAAGTATTTGAACACGCTGCTTTTTTGCAAGTTCTCCCACTTAGAAATCATGGAGGGATCTGAAATTGTGTGTGTGTGTGTATATATATATATAATCAGGTAAATCCAGTAGTACAGTATGCTCCTGTGATGTAGACGTAGTCTACCCTGTAGGTTATATAGAGACTCACATACAGACATACACCCTCATACTCACATAAATGACAAACACATACACACACACACACACTGCCGTCCTGATGTATTCATGCAATACATTAACGTGTATATCCAGATACCTGACGGCAAAGATGTCACTGAGGACACACCTGCAGATGTGGGCGGGGCTGCGTGTGATGTCACCCAGGAGGCGGAGTCAGAGGGACAGAAAGAAGCGGCTGAAAGCGACGCGGCTGAACACGAGATCAAAGAAGAGCCGAGCAGCGAGCCGGGAGAGAGCTCGGAGGCAGCCGAGGGAGATCTGCCCGACGACGAGGTAACGCCTTTCTACTTTACATTTATATAGAATTATATCATATCTATTATATAAGTGACAACGCCACTCAGGGAAGGAGGGCTAGAAAATTAAATAAATTAGACATTCAATCTGGCGGCTTTAGTGAACATGTGTTTTTATGTTGGAACCTTATTAACTTACACTGTAACTTGTTTCTTAGCTGCACACACGCGCGCACACGCACATGCAGTCAAACAAACGCACACACACACATGCACTCAAACAAACACACACACGCACTCAAACAAACGTCTCACACATACACATGTGTGTGAGTTTACACAGACACGCACGCACACCGACACATAGACTCACATACACACAGAGACACTCAAACTCACACACACAAACAAACTCACACACACAACACACACAGATGACACAGATACACACACACACACACATTCAAGCACATGCGCACACACACTACAGCGATCTGACTCAACACTGGACCAATGTCAGAGATCGTTGTTCCCATCAGTCACTCAGACGGTTGGATAGACAGTAGTTACCATGGAAACGACTCACATCCTGTTGACATGTCCCTGTTCAGTTTGATCCGAGGTTCCTGGAGAACATGGAGGACTTTGTGACGTTGGACGAACTGGCAGAGGACGAGGACGAAGAGCACGGAGGGTCTGACGCCATCGGTGCGTCATTAAAGGGATATTACACATGTTATGATCAGTTAATAAGTGTATTTATAGAATCAGGAGGATATTACACATGTTATGATCAGTTAATAAGTGTATTTATAGAATCAGGAGGATATTACACATGTTATGATCAGTTAATAAGTGTATTTATAGAATCAGGAGGATATTACACATGTTATGATCAGTTAATAAGTGTATTTATAGAATCAGGAGGATATTAAGTTTTAGAAGAAGCTGTTCTATGAGTTGAAATGAATCCTGTTTGTCTCTTTTTCTCTGCAGACAACTCGAGGAAAGGGGTACGTATGTGATTTCTCTCTGCGTCCTCTTCATAACTCAGAAATGTGAACACACTCACACAGGAAATACAGAATAATCATCCACAGCCTCCTAGACATCAGGCACAACGTCTTGTCTCTGCCTTTAACTCTCTTTATAACATGCTTAACTCTTCCAGTTATTACCAACAAAACAGAAGTATAATAATTCAGTAGTAGCAGTTGCAGTAGTACTTGGACCAGCTGGACCTCAGCTTATTTTGAGTGATTTAAGGCTTTTGGTAGAAAAGAGAATCTGGATCTGTTGTTGAAGTGATTAAATATGTTGTTGTTGTTCTTCTTCTTCTTCTTCTTCAGGGGATGAGGGTGGTCAACGTGGTCGGCTTCAGACGAGGTTACAAGTTCCTGAACGAGCTGCTGGGACTCGCCAAACCTTTTGGGAGAGTGGTCAAACATCTGGTGCTGGACCTGAGACCTGAGGTACGGCGGCCGCCGCACGCTCAGCGGGTTATTACAAAGAAAAGCAAAGACAACATATAACATAGCATATAACATGTAACATAACATATCACATAACATGTAACATTACATACAGTGCCTTGCGAAAGTATTCGGCCCCCTTGAACTTTTCAACCTTTTGACACATTTCAGGCTTCAAACATAAAGATATAACATTTTTTATTTTTTGTGAAGAATCACCAACAAGTGGGACACAATTGTGAAGTGGAACGAAATCTATTGGATATTTTAAACTTTTTTAGCAAATAAAAAGTTATTGGGCCCCCTTGCGTTAATACTTTGTAGAGCCACCTTTTGCTGCGATTACAGCTGCAAGTCGCTTGGGGTATGTCTCTATCAGTTTTGCACATCGAGAGACATTCTTGCCCATTCTTCCTTGCAAAACAGCTGGAGCTCAGTGAGGTTGGATGGAGAGCGTTTGTGAACAGCAGTTTTCAGCTCTTTCCACAGATTCTCGATTGGATTCAGCTCTGGACTTTGACTTGGCCATTCTAACACCTGGGCCCAGTTTTTCAAAAGTAATCCACTAGGATTTTGGATAACGGATTGGATCAAATGTTGAAAATGGGTTTTTCAAAAGAAAAAACAGATTACATAATCGGATTAGATCACATAATCCAATCTTGGTTTTGATCTGGATCAAACCTTCAGTTTGGGTTTTTCAGAACTTTTTTGTAGGATTTGGATCACTTTGATCCAAAAAATCTGGATTAAACTGATCCCATCGGAAGGGTGGACTCAGCGTGGATTTCATGCCCAAAATGTAATGAAAACTTTAAAAATGTATCAAATAATACTATATTTGGATCATGCAGTATCTTACAAGATATCCTATTTATTCATAAGGTTTTAATTTTATTTGTTCATCCGTCAGGCTACAGTGATTAGGTAGGCTTTAACGTAATCAGCCTTTCAGTATAGGCCTACATCGAAGTAGAAAGAGTTTGGCCTCATAAAATAATCCCCCAAACAGCTGTCAAAATTGACCAAAAACAATACATTTTGTTCTGTCAATAATTGATATATATATAGGCCTATATTTTCATCACAATCAAAAATATTTTTGTTTTTACAATATTTATTAGTGATGCATGCAATGATTACAGAATAACCAAAAAAATGCAAAGAATGGCAATCACTGATGTTTGATATCCAAAACAAATCCAAATCAGAAATAGTGTCTAACTATTGCGTCCCTTGTTGCACGTCCTGTTTGCTCGTTCTTGCACAATGCAGGAGGTTGGTTAGGGTCTCCAAGGGGCTCAGGTGCATCATTGTCAGCACAGAGAGGGACATTGCGCTTAGTAGCGATGTTGTGCAGGACAATACAGGCAAGGGTTATGTTGCATGCTTTCTGTGGTTCCGCTCTCAGGTAGTTAAGGCATGCAAAGCGCCTCTTAAGAAATTATTAAGAAATTATTGTTGAGTATTTGACATTAAGTCTTTTTTTTTAATTCAATACATCTATATATGAAACTTGTTATAAATACCCTCAATGTACAGTGTTTGTGTTAGTCTCAGATGAGCGGACTGCTGGAAGAGGATGGGGTGGGGTTTTTCTTCTTTTTTTTTAATGTGTGTGTTTTCATTTCAAATAAAAATAAACTTATATTGACCCCACACTGGCCATTCTACTTGTTCCTCTTTACATATGTATAGTTCTACTTTGTGATGTCTCCTATCCTGTTTGAGCACTGGTTATCCAGATTTGGTGATCCTGAAAAGTTCCTATCCGGATCAGATTGATCCAATCCGATGTTGCTTTGAAAAACTGGCTCAAAAGTAAAATGGATTACGTGATCGCAGATCGCAAAAAAAAGGATTACTAAATCCAGATCAATTTGATCCAGATTACATTTTTTTAAAAACCGGGCCTTGGATACGTTTATTTGTGAACCATTCCTTTGTAGATTTTGCTGTATGTTTGGGATCATTGTCTTGTTGGAAGATAAATCTTCGTCTCAGTTTCAGGTCTTTTGCAGACTCCAACAGGTTTTCATCCAGAATGGTCCTGTATTTGGCTGCATCCATCTTCCCCTCAATTTGAACCATCTTCCCTGTCCCTGCTGAAGAAAAGCAGGCCCAAACCATGATGCTGCCACCACCATGTTTGACAGTGGTGATGGTGTGTTGAGGGTGATGAGCTGTGTTGCTTTTACGCCAAACATATCGTTTTGCATTGTGGCCAAAAAGTTTGATTTTGGTTTCATCTGACGAGAGCACCTTCTTCCACATGTTTGGTGTGTCTCCCAAGTGGCTTGTGGCAAACTTTAGACGAGACTTTTTATGGATATCTTTGAGAAATGGCTTTCTTCTTGCCACTCTTCCATAAAGGCCAGATTTGTGCAGTGTACGACTGATTGTTGTCCTATGGACAGACTCTCCCACCTCAGCTGTAGTTCTCTGCAGTTCATCCAGAGTGATCATGGGCCTCTTGGCTGCATCTCTGATCAGTCTGCTCCTTGTCTGAGCTGAAAGTTTAGAGGGACGGCCAGGTCTTGGTAGATTTGCGGTGGTCTGATACTCCTTCCATTTCAAAATGATCGCTTGCACAGTGCTCCTTGGGATGTTTAAAGCTTGGGAAATCTTTTTGTATCCAAATCCGGCTTTAAACTTCTCCACAACAGTATTACGGACCTGCCTGGTGTGTTCCTTGGTCTTCATGATGCTCTCTGCGCTTTCAACAGAACCCTGAGACTATCACAGAGCAGGTGCATTTATACAGAGACTTGATCACACACAGGTGGATTCTATTTATCACCATCAGTCATTTAGGACAACATTGGATCATTCAGAGATCCTCGCTGAACTTCTGGAGTGAGTTTGCTGTACTGAAAGTAAAGGGGCCGAATAATTTTGCACGCACCACTTTTCAGTTTTTTATTTGCTAAAAAAGTTTAAAATATCCAATAGATTTCGTTCCACTTCACAATTGTGTCCCACTTGTTGGTGATTCTTCACAAAAAATAAAATTTTTATATCTTTATGTTTGAAGCTTGAAATGTGTCAAAAGGTTGAAAAGTTCAAGGGGGCCGAATACTTTCGCAAGGCACTGTATCACATAACATGTAACATATAACATGTAACGTAACAACATATAACATGTAACATAACATGTAACATAACAACATATAACATGTAACATAACATATAACATGTAACATAACATATTACATGTAACATAACATATTACATCTAGCATAACATAGCATATAACATGTAATATAACATGTAACATAACATAGCATGTAACATAACATATAACATGTAACATAACATGTAACATAACATGAATGTAACATAGCATATAACATGTAACATAACATTACATAGCATATAACATATATAACATAACATGTAACATAACATGAATGTAACATAACATATAACATGTAACATAACATTACATAGCATATAACATATATAACATAACATATAACATAACATAACATGTAACATAACATGAATGTAACATAACATATAACATGTAACATAACATGTAACATAACATATAACATAACATAACATGTAACATAACATGAATGTAACATAGCATATAACATGTAACATAACATAACATAGCATATAACATGTAACATAACATGAATGTAACATAGCATATAACATGTAACATAACATAACATAGCATATAACATGTAACATAACATGAATGTAACATAGCATATAACATGTAACATAACATAGCATATAACATATATAACATAACATATAACCTATAGCATAACGTGTGTGTCTGTGTGTGTCCTGATCAGGCGTACCTTCAGTTTACCACAGAAGAAGAAGCGCGGGCGATGGCCAAGTTTTACAACGGGAACATCAAGGCGTCGGTGTGTGGCCGCCCGGTGAGGGTCAGCCACTCCATGTGCTACCCAACCATCCAGGTACTGGTCTCAGTCAGCCCTCTACCTTTAACCCTCCAGGTACTGGTCTCAGTCAGCCCTCTACCTTTAACCCTCCAGGTACTGGTCTCAGTCAGCCCTCTACCTTTAACCCCCCAGGTACTGGTCTCAGTCAGCCCTCTACCTTTAACCCCCCAGGTACTGGTCTCAGTCAGCCCTCTACCTTTAACCATCCAGGTACTGGTCTCAGTCAGCCCTCTACCTTTAACCCCCCAGGTACTGGTCTCAGTCAGCCCTCTACCTTTAACCCTCCAGGTACTGGTCTCAGTCAGCCCTCTACCTTTAACCCCCCAGGTACTGGTCTCAGTCAGCCCTCTACCTTTAACCCTCCAGGTACTGGTCTCAGTCAGCCCTCTACCTTTAACCCTCCAGGTACTGGTCTCAGTCAGCCCTCTACCTTTAACCCTCCAGGTACTGGTCTCAGTCAGCCCTCTACCTTTAACCCCCCAGGTACTGGTCTCAGTCAGCCCTCTACCTTTAACCATCCAGGTACTGGTCTCAGTCAGCCCTCTACCTTTAACCCCCCAGGTACTGGTCTCAGTCAGCCCTCTACCTTTAACCCTCCAGGTACTGGTCTCAGTCAGCCCTCTACCTTTAACCCCCCAGGTACTGGTCTCAGTCAGCCCTCTACCTTTAACCCTCCAGGTACTGGTCTCAGTCAGCCCTCTACCTTTAACCCCCCAGGTACTGGTCTCAGTCAGCACTCTACCTTTAACCCTCCAGGTACTGGTCTCAGTCAGCCCTCTACCTTTAACCCTCCAGGTACTGGTCTCAGTCAGCCCTCTACCTTTAACCCTCCAGGTACTGGTCTCAGTCAGCCCTCTACCTTTAACCCTCCAGGTACTGGTCTCAGTCAGCCCTCTACCTTTAACCCTCCAGGTACTGGTCTCAGTCAGCCCTCTACCTTTAACCCTCCAGGTACTGGTCTCAGTCAGCCCTCTACCTTTAACCCCCCAGGTACTGGTCTCAGTCAGCCCTCTACCTTTAACCCTCCAGGTACTGGTCTCAGTCAGCCCTCTACCTTTAACCCCCCAGGTACTGGTCTCAGTCAGCCCTCTACCTTTAACCCCCCAGGTACTGGTCTCAGTCAGCCCTCTACCTTTAACCCCCCAGGTACTGGTCTCAGTCAGCCCTCTACCTTTAACCCCCCAGGTACTGGTCTCAGTCAGCCCTCTACCTTTAACCCTCCAGGTACTGGTCTCAGTCAGCCCTCTACCTTTAACCCTCCAGGTACTGGTCTCAGTCAGCCCTCTACTTTTAACCCCCCAGGTACTGGTTTCAGTCAGCCCTCTACCTTTAACCCCCCAGGTACTGGTCTCAGTCAGCCCTCTACCTTTAACCCCCCAGGAACTGGTCTTAGAGGGCTAAGGGTCTTCTTTCTTTAACCCTCGTGTTGTCTTCCCAACTTTGAGTTTTTCTGGGTTCAAATTTCAACATTTTGTTCTTTTTCTGCACTTACTGTCAATTTTCTTCCTATTTTATTTTTAGAAAGAAATTGGTAAAAACAATTTAAAAAATGTCCTAAAAACAACCCAATAAATCAGAAACAGTGACAAAAACCTGTTTTTTTAAAAGTGACAAATAAATTGGAAAAAAAAGTGTTAAAAAATTGCCAAAAACAAAAAAAGCATGCATGTTCATAATGTGTGTATGTGTGTGTGTGTGTGTGCGTGTATGTCTCTGTGTGTGTGTGTCTGTGTGTGTGTGTGTCTGTGTGTGTGTGTGTGTGTGTGTGTGTGTGTGTGCGTGCGTGTGTGTGTGTGTATCTCTCTGTGTCTGTGTGTGCGTGTGTGTGTGTGTGTGTGTCTGTGTCTGTGTGTGTGTGTGTATCTCTCTGTGTGTCTGTGTGTGTGTCTGTGTGCGTGTGTGTGTGTGTGTCTGTGTGTGTGTGTGCGTGTGTGTGTCTCTGTGTGTGTGTGTGTCTCTGTGTGTGTGTGTGTCTCTGTGTGTCTCTGTGTGTCTGTGTGTGTGTGTGTGTGTCTGTGTGTGTGTGTGTGTGCGTGTGTGTGTGTGTGTGTGCGTGTGTGTGTGTGTGTGTGTGTGTCTCTCTGTGTGTGTGTGTGTGTGTGTGTGTGTGTGTGTAGTGCGGCTCCAGCAGGGTGGTGTACATCGGCAAGATCCCCAACGTCAAATACTCCGACGACGCCATGCTGAAACTGGCCGAGCCGTTCGGGAGAGTCAACAAGTATTTCCTCAACAGGCTCAAGAGAGAGGTACAGAACCACATCCAGGTCTAGGACCAGGACCCCTCCCTGCGTCCTCTGATACCAGCTGACCGTAGCTTGATGTTTCACGGCTCTGTGCGGTGGAATAAGCCGCGTACTCACGCCATTTAATGCCATGAGAGGGGAAACTGCGGTTTGATGAAACAGAGAGACTGTTTGTCTTGTCGCGTGATGACGTCACGTCATCACGTTCCCGTGGCAACAGGAAAATGGCCGCTCCTGTGTGAGATATTTGTGACTTTTTTTTAACCAAAATGCGGGATTATGAAATCAGGCGAGCCCCGCGTTATTTTGCACAGAAATCGGTAATTTATGCGGCGAAAGTGCGACATATTTAAAAAAAAATGTCACCCCTCTCTCTCTCTGGAGGGACTGACATAGAGAGAAATACAGTGAGGAAAATAAGTATTTGAACACGCTGCTATTTTGCAAGTTCTCCCACTTAGAAATCATGGAGGGGTCTGACATTGTCATCGTAGGTGCATGTCCACTGTGAGAGACATAATCTAAAAAAAACATCCAGAAATCACAATGTAAGATTTTTTAACTATTTATTTGTATGATACAGCTGTAAATAAGTATTTGAACACCTGTCTATCAGCTAGAATTCTGACCCTCAAAGACCTGTTAGTCTGCCTTCAAAATGTCCACCTCCACTCCATTTATTATCCTAAATTAGATGCACCTGTTTGAGGTCGTTAGCTGCATAAAGACACCTGTCCACCCCATACAATCAGTAAGAATCCAACTACTAACATGGCCAAGACCAAAGAGCTGTCCAAAGACACTAGAGACAAAATTGTGAGAAAACACGGAGTTTGAGCTCCCTCCAAAGATTCTCTATTGGGTTTAGGTCTGGAGACTGGCTAGGCCCCCCCAGAACCTTGATCTGCTTCTTCCAGAGCCCTCCTTGGTTCTCCTGGCTGTGTGCTTCGGGTCATTGTCATGTTGGAAGACCCAGCCTCGACCCATCTTCAATGCTCTAACTGAGGGAAGGAGGTTGTTCCCCAAAATCTCCCAATACATGGCCCCGGTCCTCCTCTCCTTAATACAGTGCAGTCGCCCTGTCCCATGTGCAGAAAAACACCCCCAAAGCATGATGCTACCCCCCCATGCTTCACAGTAGGGAT
>CM057246.1:573126-600626 GCA_029931835.1 Etheostoma nigrum
AGCATGTATAGAGCAGCATATCTCCACCAGACTCCATGTAAATAATCACTACTTTTAGCATGTATAGAGCAGCATATCTCCACCAGACTCCATGTAAATAATCACTACTTTTAGCGTGTATAGAGCAGCATATCTCCACCAGACTCCATGTTAATAATCACTACTTTTAGCGTGTATAGAGCAGCATATCTCCACCAGACTCCATGTTAATAATCACTACTTTTAGCGTGTATAGAGCAGCATATCTCCACCAGACTCCATGTAAATAATCACTACTTTTAGCATGTATAGAGCAGCATATCTCCACCAGACTCCATGTAAATAATCACTACTTTTAGCGTGTATAGAGCAGCATATCTCCACCAGACTCTATGTAAATAATCACTACTTTTAGCGTGTATAGAGCAGCATATCTCCACCAGACTCCATGTAAATAATCACTACTTTTAGCATGTATAGAGCAGCATATCTCCACCAGACTCCATGTAAATAATCACTACTTTTAGCGTGTATAGAGCAGCATATCTCCACCAGACTCCATGTAAATAATCACTACTTTTAGTATGTATAGAGCAGCATATCTCCACCAGACTCCATGTAAATAATCACTACTTTTAGTAGTGAGACAGGAGGACAAAAACGTAAGAAAAAGCTAAAACATTTATTTAAAAAAAAATCGACACAAGTGTTGAAAAAATATAAATACTCTGATTTGTTTGACGTGACCAATCAGAGTATTTTTTTGTCTCCTCAGGGACCAATCAGAGTAACCCCATGTCTTCTTCTTGTTTCAGAAACATCTGGAGAAGGAACAGAGCAAAGCAGAGAAGAAGAAAGGGAAGAAGACGGCCGGGTAAAACACACAGGAAGAGTTTTTATTTCATTTTGATTTGATCCATAAAATGTCAGAAAACCATTCGTCTGTGAACGTCTTATTTTGAAAGAGAGAAATAGCAAATGAAAGAGTGGATTTTCAGAATAAAAGCCTGGGTAAATGGAATAATGATGTAACGACTGATAAAGATTGACAATGCTTTCTGTTTAAAACTGGGTAGTTTTAGTGTTTTAGACATTTAAAGATGCACATTTTAAACCCCCCCCCCCCCCCCCATCCATCCACCATGTTAGTGGATCACTGTGAAGCTTTGGTAGAGATACTGCAGCCACAGACTCAGACCTCCTGCACGGCGTATTTCAGTATGAAAGTTATGTCGTAACCGTTAAAATCTGAGCATGAGACTCACATCGGGGGGGCAACATCCACGCTCACGCCGTGCAGAACAACAGACGCCGTGTCACAAATGTTTCTCCAGATGTGAATACTGAACCTGATGTGAGTTTGTTGACGTGATTTGGGACTCTGGGGACGGCCGGCACGATGAAGCACCGCCAGCATCCGTCTCATGGCTCAGTCTGTCCCGACACACACAGGAAGCCACAGAGGCTTACAAAATAAAACACATTTCAGAATAAAACACACAGCTCATGGTGATTTTGGCTGTTTTGACTTCTCAGATGTGTCTACAGCGAGACACATGATCAGACACACGGAGAGACAGACAGACAGGCAGATATACAGACAGATAGACGCATTCACACAAACACACACAGGTACACACAGCTGAGTGGAGTGTGTGTGTGTGTGGCGGTGCTTCAGCGTGCTGTAAGAGTCTGAGGTAACATGGACGTGTGCGTTATGATTAAAGGAAATCCTCTGGTTAGCCTAGCTTAGCATGAAGCCTGAAACACTGCTCAGCGGATGGATACACACTGTTCTGTGTCAAAAACTAGTTCCAACACCATCTGTTCTTTTTTTGATGTTTTTATGTTTTTGGGGCATTTTAGGCCTTTATTTGTATAGTACAGTTTAGACTTTAATGGGGGGGGGCAGGTCGGAGTTGGAGGTCGAGGGTACCCCTTTACGTACGGGTGCACGCTCTGCCGGGTGAGCTACCCGGGCTGTTTCCTTTGGATGTTTTATATTAATAAAAATAAACCAGTTACCTCAAATATGAGTCGGTTTTGAATTCTCAAACTGCTACACACACACACCTCACACACACACACTCACACACACACACACACACACACACACACACACACACACACACACACACACACACACACACACACACACACACACACACACACACACACACACCACACATACACACCTCACACACACACCACACACACACACCTCACACACACACACACACACACCACACACACACACCCCACACACTCTCTCTCACACACACACACACACACTCATCCACTCACTCCCTCACACACACACACACACCCACACACACTCTCTCACACACACACACACACACACACACACACTCATCCACTCACTCCCTCACACACACACTCCCACACACCACATACATACACACACACTCATCCACTCACTCCCTCACACACACTTTCTCTCTCTCACCCACACACACACCTCACACACACACACACCTGGAACCTGGTTCACATTTAGAAGAGAGACCAGGACCAGGACCAGAGCGAATGAAGCAGCAGCAGCCGATGCAGCGGAGCAACAAGGTCCCCCAAAGACAATATAGAAAACGGGCTTTTATTTTGAAAAATAAAATGTTGCAAAAACTTTTTTTTTTGAAGCCGAAATTTAGAAAACGCCTTTTATTTAGAAAAATACTATTTTTTTCAAACAACTTTTATTTTGAAGGCAATAAAATAAGGGGCGTGGCTTGATCGGCGGCAGGCCGCATCTGGATCTTATCAAGGGGGGGGGGAGACGGGAGGCTCCAGGCTGCAGACATCCGGTCTAGGAACCCGGAGTGAGTCAGCAGTCCCGGTGCAGAGCTGCTGGATTCCAGAGACCAGGACCAGGACCTGACCAGGACCAGAGCAGATGGAGCAGCAGAAGCCGGAGCAGCGGAGCAGCAAGGTCCCCAGAAGACCAGCAGCAGGCTCGGCCTCTGATAGCAGCGGGGTTCAGGTCAGTGTTAGGACACAACAAGCACCCTAAAGACACAAGATGGCCGCCTCTCAGGGAGCAGCACGGGGCTCTGGGGGGGGCAGAGGGTTTAAAGTCTCGGGGGGTCCAGCTCTCAGGACGTCTGGAGCTTCTAACTGAGGCTCTGGGCCTCTTTACGTTCTCCTTCATATCTGCTGGAGGTCACGGTTCTCCTCCGCTTCTACGAGGAGAACCGTGCTGATGAACTGATGAACAGCAACGTTTCCTGTGCGTCCTCTTCACAATAAAAGCACGGCGGGAACACAGTCACCAGGGGCTTTTATTGTGAAGGATGTACAGGAAGTGAGAGCGTGTTCCTGCTTAGTGAACGCAGCGCCATGAAGACAGCTGAGCCGATGCTTGGTAATAAATCCAGAGTAGACCATAAGACCAGGACTGGGGGGTAACAGAGTCTGGATGGTTGTTATAAAGTTGAGAGATGACTATAATACCTTGTTAAATAGTTAATTAATACTTTGTAAACATCTACAAATCATTTTTATGTGTTGTAACTTTATAATATATATTATAGTAACCATAGCAACGTGTTAGGAACACTGGGTCCATGTGTCTCTGTAACGTTACAGATGGTTTAAAATGATCGAGCCCGATCCCTGATATAGAACATGAGGGATTTAGTGTGTGGAACAAACGACAAACTCATATTCAGCACTATTAATAATCAGTAATTATTAATTATGATGTATTTGTAACAGTTAACTAAAGATGAATTAACTATCAGTGTGCCATCTATTAAAGATGGTTATTATAAAGAGTCCCCCTAGACCAGGGGTCGGCAACCTTTACACTCAAAGAGCCGTTTGGACCCGTTTCACACAGTAAAGAAAACACTGGGAGCCACAAAACCCTTTGGAATTTTAAATGAAATAACTCATATATATATATATATATACAGTATATATGCATATAATGTTTTTTAGCCTTTGTGTATAAACAAACTATATTGTGTTACAGTTAAGAGATCAATGAACGACTGCAGAGAAAATGAAATAACATTTCTGCATGCAACAAAACATTTTTAACTCAGAAGAAAAGACGTTGGGTTGACGGTTTGGTAAAATAGGGTTAGACCTGTCAACTGGGCTCGAATGCCAAAACCTCCACAGCTCCTCGGGGTGGGACGTCCTGTAGTTCCAGGTCCACGGTAGTAGACGTGACATGAATTGAAACCAACGTGGGTCCCGGGGACCTGAATGCAAATGCAAAAAGTCAAATAGACTGCACGGGTCCCCCTGACCCGATGGACAACACAAGGGTTAAAAACACTTTCAGATGTTCGTCAAATAATACTAGAGCTCGACCGATAAAGGGTTTCTACGGCTGATACGATACTAATATTTGGTTATTTCAAAATCCGATGTATCGGCCGATATATATTTAACAAAATATATATCCAGAAACGCGTAACAAAACAGATTTCCCTAACATTAGTTATTTGTAGTTATTTGAGTTCTCACTAAAATAATATGACTGTATTAGTTTAAAAATAAACTTTTGTCACAACAGAACAGAGAAACATCAAAATATATTAAAGTTAAAATAATAGAAATACAAACTTCAGATATGAAACTTAAAGTCCTTTTTTATATAAAAACACAATAACAACAAAATAATCAACAAATATGTTTGCATGTGTATCGCTCCACCATTACATCTAACTCTTTCTGTTTCCATAGAAACGGAGAGGAAGAGGACCTGAACATCACAGCTGTCAGCACTGTGGCAAGTCCTTCACAAGATCTGGAAATTTAAAAGTTCATCAGAGAGTTCACACTGGAGAGAAACCATACAGCTGTGAACAATGTGGGACAACCTTTTCTCGGAGAGATCACCTTAAAATCCATCAACGCATTCACACTGGAGAGAAACCATACAGCTGTGACCAATGTGGGACAGCTTTCAACCGTTTAGGAAGCTTGAAATCCCATCAACGCATTCACACTGGAGAGAAACCGTACATCTGTGACCAATGTGGGGCAGCTTTCAACCGTTTAGGAAGCTTGAAATCCCACCAACGCATTCACACTGGAGAGAAACCGTACTGGTGTGAACAATGTGGGAAAAACTTTACTAGGAGTGGTCACCTTAAAGTCCACCAACGCATTCACACTGGCGAGAAGCCGTACTGGTGTGAACAATGTGGGAAACTGTTTTCTCAGAGTAGTCACCTTAAAAGACACCAACTCACTCACACCGCCTCCTCTTGAACTTTTTTAAAGCCAAGCTGTTGTTAGAGTGGAGAGAGGGAACAAATACCAAGAGTCAAGACGCTGTTTACTACCCCGATAACAAGAGAGAGCAGTCCTGAGCCCAAGGAGCCCAGGTCCAGGACCACTTGCAGACACTAACCTGCTTGATAAATATGGAAGGAGAAGGACATGTGGAATCTGTCAGAGCTCATAACCCTGGGTAAAAAGAGCAGGTCAAGATGACAAGGGAAGTTGCCAATTTTTATTTGATCTGATCTTTAAAACAGTTTTATCTTGTGTTGTGGAACTGAATGTTATTAACAATGTTTTTGGATAAATGTTCATATTTTACTTAAATACTTAATGCATTCATGTGTTTTGTTGAATATAGTGAGTTTATTTTTCATCTTAACATACTATATACATATTATACTATGACCCTGTTGACTTTTTGACATATTATACTATGACTTTGTTGACATTGTATGTGTGACCTTTGACACACTTTAAGAGTACTAAAGGTCACACATACTGTAACAGTGGAGAAATACATACCATGTCCTCTGCTGAGGCCACCTGTGTGATTACGTAATGGTGGAAATCCCCTGGTTTCCAGAAAGGGGGGGGGGGGATTTACCTTGCCAATGACTATAAATATGAGTTGATGTGGACTCTCTCTTCAGCGCGGCTTACCCACTTACCGGGTTTTTTCTAGTCTCTGATTTTGACAATTTTTGCTTTTAGGGCAGGAAGGGAAAAGATTATTTCTGTTTTTTGATTATTCACTAAATAATAAAACCACCTGAGCTTGTTGTGAGCTAGGAGACCAAAAGATTGTATTCTTGGATTTTAGTCATTTAATTTCTCTCTCTCTCTCCTCGGCCGTCTGAGGGCAGAGGTTTCCCCCTCTAGGGTAGTTAAGACTCCTCTTTAATCTTCGGGGGGGCTGCTGCCCGGCGGGGACCGATGTTGTAGAGTCAGACTTCCTGTTATCTCCTAGTGGGGGTGCATTCCCATCCGCTCTGCCGGTCAGAGCCATCGAGCACTTAGCTTCTCTCGGACCGGCGACCAACGAAGGCTAGTGGGCGTCCTTGAGAAGGAGGGGGGGCCTCCGGGGACCCTGGGAGGACCGGTTCAGACCGTGAGTACTAAAGAAAATTCATTGGTTGTAAAGATCCCCTCGGGCGGTGCTTAAAATATACAGGGTTAGGGTTAGGGTTAGGGTTAGGGGGGCAAGAGCCTGTCAGTGGGGGACGTCTAGAGTAAAACCAGAAAAGGCCTCTGGCCTCCGGTCTCCCTGATCCGGGCGGGGGTCCTTTAATTTAGCAAGGGTGTGTGTCTCTAGTAAAAAGAACTAAAATAAATGATCACTAGATATAATAATTACTAATTAATTCTACAGTGTTTAATTAGCGAATCACTGTGTGTGGATCGAAAGTCTAGCATTTATACAATCAGGGAAGTATCAAAGTAACTCCTTTTAATATTGGCCTAACCATCCGCCCCCCCTCCGCTGATAGTAACGGGTGTTATTATACGGCAGAAGAGGGACAGTAGGGGCGGGGGTTACTGAGGGGAAGATATAAAAGGAGTTAGCCTTCGACCCAACGAGAGCAATACAACGCCTCAGGAACACCGTTCAACATAACGAAGCAAAGCGCTTCAAAGTCGGATCAATATTTAGTGAGAAATGATTTTAATAGTGGATAAACCTCCAGCTTTCATAGACACACGTGCATTAGGAGCTGGGCTACTCAGGAGCAAAATGGCTACCGCGAAGTTTGTGAATTTCCTCAGAAGAGATTAGAAGTGCAGTGAAATCAAAAGGCTTACTTAGACCGAAAGGGGTCCAGAGGCAGGCAGGCAAAGAGAAGGTCCCACAACATCCAAAGGCCTCTTGAACAAGTGAAGACTGGGAAAACAAAGCATGAGGAAGAAGAGCCGCAGAGTTCTGCTGACACAGACAGGAAGTAGCTCACCGACCAATCAGGAAACAGTGGAGTACATCAAGAAGAAGATGGATGAGGGTCTGTCTGCAGAGAGAAGCATCATTCTGTTCCACTGTCTGAATGAACTGAATGATCGTTCTCTAGTGGAGCAGATCCAACAGTCCCTGAGTTCAGGACGTCTCTCCACAGGTGTTCTGTCTCCTGCTCAGTGGTCAGCTCTGGTCTTCATCTTACTGTCATCAGAAGACAATCTGGACGTGTTTGACCTGAAGAAATACTCTGCTTCAGAGGAGGTTCTTCTGAGGCCTCCAAAAAAGTTCTGTAAGTACAGCGATAGTTGACTCATATATCATAACTTAAAGACTCAGCTCTGAGCTCCAACCCCTCCCATCTGAGAGAGCTGGACCTGAGCTACAATCATCCAGGAGACTAAGGAGTGAAGCTGCTGTCGGTGGGACTGAAGGATCCTCTCTGGAGACTGGACACTCTCAGGTACACACACTGGGATGAACATACAAAGGAGGTATTTGTGAGGTCACCAAGGAGAACATTTTTGGACAGATATCTGCAATTTTAAGAAACTCTTTAATTTTGAGAAATATGTATAATATTTCATCACTAGTGTTGGGAGTTACACATGACGAAAGTAACACAATTACATTAATGTATTTCTTTTGGATGTAAAACAGTAATACAACACATTACTAATAAAGTGTTGCTAATTATATACATGGTACACTCAGGAATGGAACTGCGAGACATGTCACAGTTTGACTGTTGACATGACTGCAGGGACGGACATGTTTGCCAGATGGACATTATTTTCAGGAGTGTTTTACGCTGCATTGAAGTGAGTCACTATTGCTGTGGTCAGAGCCAGATCTGTGTCCCCACAGGTAACGGTACGGGGACATCTGTGTCCCCACAGGTAACGGTACGGGGACATCTGTGTCCCCACAGGTAACGGTACAGGAACATCTGTGTCCCCACAGGTAACGGTACGGGGACATCTGTGTCCCCACAGGTAACGGTACGGGGACATCTGTGTCCCCACAGGTAACGATACGGGGACATCTGTGTCCCCACAGGTAACGGTACGGGGACATCTGTGTCCCCACAGGTAACGGTACGGGGACATCTGTGTCCCCACAGGCATATAAAGGCACTGTACCCCCCCCCCCCACACACACACACACACACACACACACACATGACATCATTCCATTAGTGCATGAATAGGTCCTGTGTGTGTGTGTCGTGTGTGTGTGTGTGTGTGTGTGTGTGTGTGTGTGAGTGTGTGTGAAAAACCTTCCTCTCTGACATCTGATATCGGTCTGACTCCGCCCACTGATGCACCTGAACAACAGGTAGGCCTCTCAGTTACTGCTGTGTTCACGTGTCGTGGGACATCAGACCACTCCGAACTAAACGCAGCTTACAAGCAAAAATAATCTCTCCCTCTTTCTGCCTCCCCCTCTCTCCCCATTTCTCTCCCCCCTCCCTCTCTCTTTACATCCCTCCCTCTCTTCCTCCCCTCCCTCCCTATCTCCCTCCTTCCCTCTCGCTCCCCCATCTCTCCCTCCCCCGCCCCCTCCCTCTCTCTCTCTCTCTCCCTCCCTCTGTCCCTCCCTCTCCCTCTCTCTCTCCCTCCCTCCCCTCCCTCTCTCCCTCCTTGTCTGTCTCAGTTCCTGTAGCAGCGGCAGAGAGGAACACTTCTTCTTCTTCTGTGGTGATGGCGGTGCAGATCCCCGATGACTCCGACTTCTCCTCCTTTAAGGACCAGTGTCTGAGCGCTGACGGCTGGATCAGCCGCTACAGCAAGGGGGGGGTGACGGTGTGGTGCTGCGCCGAGGAGAGCCGGACCGTGCAGAAACTCAAGGTAAAGACTCTTCAAGTACTACAAGGTACACCTGGGGGGCTACAGGCCTGGAACTAGTCTGAGTTTCACAATAAGAGTCCGGATATCTAAAATAAAGAATGGATGGTTTGTGATTATTTTAATACTTCTCAATCAAAGCAGGTGAGCAGGTACTCTGTACTGGGATACATGTCCTGGAACTAGTCCGGTTTTCACAATAAAAGTCTTTATTTTGGAAAATAAATGTTAGTAAGTAAGGATTAATGTATAAGTTGGCAACTATGAAATTAATTAGCAACTATTTTGACTAGATGACTAGAAAACATGTTTGTGTCTTTTCGCCGAGCGGCTGCAGTCTGCAGCTCTGCGTCGGCGTGCTGAAAGATTCAGAGCGGAAAGGAAACAGTAACGGCTGAAACCGGAGAGCCGAGACGGGGGGGACGAGAGCAGACGGGGGGGACGGGAGCAGACGGGGGGGCGGGAGCAGACGGGGGGGACGGGAGCAGACGGGGGGACGGGAGCAGACGGGGGGACGGGAGCAGACGGGGGGGCGGGAGCAGACGGGGAGGACGGGAGCAGACGGGGGGGGCGGGAGCAGACGGGGAGGACGGGAGCAGACGGGGGGACGGGAGCAGACGGGGGGGCGGGAGCAGACGGGGGGGACGGGAGCAGACGAGGGGGTCGAGAGCAGACGGGGGGACGGGAGCAGACGGGGGGGACGGGAACAGACGGGGGGGACGAGAGCAGACGGGGGGGACGGGAGCAGACGGGGGGGACGGGAGCAGACGGGGGGACGGGAGCAGACGGGGGGGACGGGAACAGACGGGGGACGGGAACAGACGGGGGGGACGAGAGCAGACGGGGGGGACGGGAGCAGACGGGGGGGACGAGAGCAGACGGGGGGGACGGGAGCAGACGGGGGGGACGGGAGCAGACGGGGGGGACGGGAGCAGACGGGGGGGCGGGAGCAGACGAGGGGGACGAGAGCAGACGGGGGGACGAGAGCAGACGGGGGGGACGGGAGCAGACGAGGGGGTCGAGAGCAGACGGGGGGGACGGGAGCAGACGGGGGGGACGGGAGCAGACGGGGGGGACGAGAGCAGACGGGGGGGCGGGAGCAGACGAGGGGGACGGGAGCAGACGGGGGGACGGGAGCAGACGGGGGGACGGGAGCAGACGGGGGGGACGGGAGCAGACGGGGGGGACGGGAGCAGACGGGGAGGACGGGAGCAGACGGGGAGGACGGGAGCAGACGGGGAGGCGGGAGCAGACGGGGGGGACGGGAGCAGACGGGGGGGACGGGAGCAGACGGGGGGACGGGAGCAGACGGGGGGGTGGGGGGGAGAGCTGACGGGGGGGACGGGAGCAGACGGGGGGCGGGAGCAGACGGGGGGGGGGGGAGAGCTGACGGGGGGGGGGGAGCAGGCGGGGGTCAAAAAGATCCGAGCTTCAGAAGAAAATTCTAGTTTGGTGCAAAGGCAGAAATCTGTGTTCCTCACTCAGACTTTGTGAAAAAGGTGTGTGTGTGTGTGTGTGTGTGTTTGTGCGTATCTGTTTCCTGGTGAAAGTCTTGTGTTTTCTCCTTAACTTCTCCAGGACATGAACACCTGTTTCCTGGGTGAAAGTCTTGTGTTTTCTCCTTAACTTCTCCAGGACATGAACACCTGTTTCCTGGTGAAAGTCTTGTGTTTTCTCCTTAACTTCTCCAGGACATGAACATCTGTTTCCTGGTGAAAGTCTTGTGTTTTCTCCTTAACTTCTCCAGGACATGAACACCTGTTTCCTGGGTGAAAGTCTTGTGTTTTCTCCTTAACTTCTCCAGGACATGAACACCTGTTTCCTGGTGAAAGTCTTGTGTTTTCTCCTTAACTTCTCCAGGACATGAACATCTGTTTCTTGGTGAAAGTCTTGTGTTTTCTCCTTAACTTCTCCAAGACATGAACACCTGTTTCCTGATGGTGATGATGGTGATGGTGATGATGATGGTAATGATGGTGATGGTGATGGTGATGATGATGATAATTTTAATTATTGAGGAGGTCTTTCAGGAGCAGCGAGGCGCTTCTTCTCCCACATGAATATTTAATGTGTGCAGCCGAGCGTTGATCTAAATCTCTCAGTCAGACGACGAAACATCGAGAAAAAACAAATCTTTAAAAAGTGAAAAACAATGAAAAAAACACCTGATTGTCACAAATGTGATGAGAAATGGACAAAAAGTCCAAAAAAGTCCCGAATTCCAGGACCAGGTCCTCAATAACTCAAAGATCTATTCATAGTATGGAGCCCTGTTTATATTATGGTTGTTGATAGTTTTTCACTTATTAAGTAGGACGTCTCTCATACTCTACATACTACTCTCTACTGCTGTCTCTCTACATACTACTGCTGTCTCTACATACTACTCTCTACTGATGTCTCTCTACATACTACTCTCTACTGTTGTCTCTCTACGTACTACTCTCTACTGATGTCTCTCTACATACTACTCTCTACTGATGTCTCTCTACATACTACTCTCTACTGATGTCTCTCTACATACTACTCTCTACTGTTGTCTCTCTACATACTACTCTCTACTGTTGTCTCTCTACATACTACTCTCTACTGATGTCTCTCTACATACTACTCTCTACTGTTGTCTCTCTACATACTACTCTCTACTGTTGTTTCTACATACTACTCTCTACATACTACTCTCTACTGTTGTCTCTCTACATACTACTCTCTACTGCTGTCTCTCTACATACTACTCTCTACATACTACTCTCTACTGTTGTCTCTCTACATACTACTCTCTACTGCTCTCTCTACATACTACTCTCTACATACTACTCTCTACTGTTGTCTCTCTACATACTACTCTCTACTGCTCTCTCTACATACTACTCTCTACATACTACTCTCTACTGTTGTCTCTCTACATACTACTCTCTACTGCTCTCTCTACATACTACTCTCTACTGCTCTCTCTACATACTACTCTCTACTGCTCTCTCTACATACTACTCTCTACTGCTGTCTCTCTACATACTACTCTCTACATACTACTCTCTACTGTTGTCTCTCTACATACTACTCTCTACTGTTGTCTCTCTACATACTACTCTCTACTGTTGTCTCTCTACATACTACTCTCTACTGCTGTCTCTCTACATACTACTCTCTACTGTTGTCTCTCTACATACTACTCTCTACTGCTGTCTCTCTACATACTACTCTCTACATACTACACTCTACTGCTCTCTCTACATACTACTCTTTACTGTTGTCTCTCTACATACTACTCTCTACATACTACACTCTACTGCTCTCTCTACATACTACTCTCTACTGCTCTCTCTACATACTACTCTCTACTGCTGTCTCTCTACATACTACTCTCTACTGTTGTCTCTCTACATACTACTCTCTACATACTACTCTCTACTGCTCTCTCTACATACTACTCTCTACTGTTGTCTCTCACATGCTACTCTCTACTGTTGTCTCTCTACATACTACTCTCTACTGTTGTCTCTCTACATACTACTCTCTACTGTTGTCTCTCTACATACTACTCTCTACTGTTGTCTCTCTACATACTACTCTTTACTGTTGTCTCTACATACTACTCTCTACTGTTGTCTCTCTACATACTACTCTCTACTGTTGTCTCTACATACTACTCTCTACATACTACTCTCTACTGCTGTCTCTCTACATACTACTCTCTACTGTTGTCTCTCTACATACTACTCTCTACATACTACTCTCTACTGCTGTCTCTCTACATACTACTCTCTACTGCTGTCTCTCTACATACTACTCTCTACTGTTGCTCTCTACATACTACTCTCTACTGTTGTCTCTCTACATACTACTCTCTACTGCTGTCTCTCTACATACTACTCTCTACATACTACTCTTTACTGTTGTCTCTCTACATACTACTCTCTACTGTTGTCTCTCTACATACTACTCTCTACTGTTGTCTCTTACATACTACTCTCTACTGTTGTCTCTCTACATACTACTCTCTACTGTTGTCTCTACATACTACTCTCTACATACTACTCTCTACTGTTGTCTCTCTACATACTACTCTCTACTGTTGTCTCTCTACATACTACTCTCTACTGCTGTCTCTCTACATACTACTCTCTACTGTTGTCTCTCTACATACTACTCTCTACTGCTGTCTCTCTACATACTACTCTCTACTGTTGTCTCTACATACTACTCTCTACTGCTGTCTCTCTACATACTACTCTCTACATACTACTCTCTACTGTTGTCTCTCTACATACTACTCTCTACTGTTGTCTCTCTACATACTACTCTCTACTGTTGTCTCTCTACATACTACTCTCTACTGTTGTCTCTCTACATACTACTCTCTACTGTTGTCTCTCTACATACTACTCTCTACTGCTGTCTTCTACATACTACTCTCTACATACTACTCTCTACTGTTGTCTCTCTACATACTACTCTCTACTGTTGTCTCTCTACATACTACTCTCTACTGTTGTCTCTCTACATACTACTCTCTACTGTTGTCTCTCTACATACTACTCTCTACTGTCTGTCTCTCTACATACTACTCTCTACTGTTGTCTCTACATACTACTCTCTACTGTTGTCTCTACATACTACTCTCTACTGTTGTCTCTCTACATACTACTCTCTACTGCTGCTCTCTACATACTACTCTCTACTGTTGTCTCTCTACATACTACTCTCTACTGTTGTCTCTCACATACTACTCTCTACTGTTGTCTCTCTACATACTACTCTCTACTGCTGTCTCTCTACATACTACTCTCTACTGTTGTCTCTACATACTACTCTCTACTGTTGTCTCTCTACATACTACTCTCTACTGTTGTCTCTACATACTACTCTCTACATACTACTCTCTACTGTTGTCTCTCTACATACTACTCTCTACTGTTGTCTCTCTACATACTACTCTCTACTGTTGTCTCTCTACATACTACTCTCTACTGCTGTCTCTACATACTACTCTCTACTGTTGTCTCTCTACATACTACTCTCTACTGCTGTCTCTCTACATACTACTCTTTACTGTTGTCTCTACATACTACTCTCTACTGTTGTCTCTCTACATACTACTCTCTACTGCTGTCTCTCTACATACTACTCTCTACTGTTGTCTCTACATACTACTCTCTACTGTTGTCTCTCTACATACTACTCTCTACTGTTGTCTCTACATACTACTCTCTACATACTACTCTCTACTGTTGTCTCTACATACTACTCTCTACTGTTGTCTCTCTACATACTACTCTCTACTGTTGTCTCTCTACATACTACTCTCTACTGCTGCTCTCTACATACTACTCTCTACTGTTGTCTCTCTACATACTACTCTCTACTGTTGTCTCTCTACATACTACTCTCTACTGTTGTCTCTCTAAATACTACTCTCTACTGCTGCTCTCTACATACTACTCTCTACTGTTGTCTCTCTACATACTACTCTCTACTGTTGTCTCTCTACATACTACTCTCTACTGTTGTCTCTCTACATACTACTCTCTACTGTTGTCTCTCTACATACTACTCTCTACTGTTGTTTCTACATACTACTCTCTACTGTTGTCTCTCTACATACTACTCTCTACATACTACTCTCTACTGCTGTCTCTCTACATACTACTCTCTACATACTACTCTCTACTGCTGTCTCTCTACATACTACTCTCTACTGTTGTCTCTCTACATACTACTCTCTACTGCTGTCTCTCTACATACTACTCTCTACTGTTGTCTCTCTACATACTACTCTCTACTGTTGTCTCTCTACATACTACTCTCTACATACTACTCTCTACTGTTGTCTCTCTACATACTACTCTCTACTGCTGTCTCTTTACATACTACTCTCTACTGTTGTCTCTCTACATACTACTCTCTACTGTTGTCTCTCTACATACTACTCTCTACTGTTGTCTCTCTACATACTACTCTCTACTGTTGTCTCTCTACATACTACTCTCTACTGTTGTCTCTCTACATACTACTCTCTACTGCTGTCTCTTTACATACTACTCTCTACTGTTGTCTCTCTACATACTACTCTCTACTGTTGTCTCTCTACATACTACTCTCTACTGTTGTCTCTCTACATACTTCTCTCTACTGTTGTCTCTCTACATACTACTCTCTACTGCTGTCTCTCTACATACTACTCTCTACTGTTGTCTCTCTACATACTACTCTCTACTGTTGTCTCTCTACATACTACTCTCTACATACTACTCTCTACTGCTGTCTCTCTACATACTACTCTCTACTGTTGTCTCTCTACATACTACTCTCTACTGCTGTCTCTCTACATACTACTCTCTACTGTTGTCTCTCTACATACTACTCTCTACTGTTGTCTCTCTACATACTACTCTCTACATACTACTCTCTACTGTTGTCTCTCTACATACTACTCTCTACTGCTGTCTCTTTACATACTACTCTCTACTGTTGTCTCTCTACATACTACTCTCTACTGTTGTCTCTCTACATACTACTCTCTACTGTTGTCTCTCTACATACTTCTCTCTACTGTTGTCTCTCTACATACTACTCTCTACATACTACTCTCTACTGTTGTTTCTACATACTACTCTCTACTGTTGTCTCTCTACATACTACTCTCTACTGCTGTCTCTCTACATACTACTCTCTACATACTACTCTCTACTGTTGTCTCTCTACATACTACTCTCTACTGCTGTCTCTCTACATACTACTCTCTACATACTACTCTCTACTTTTGTCTCTCTACATACTACTCTCTACTGCTGTCTCTCTACATACTACTCTCTACATACTACTCTCTACTGCTGTCTCTACATACTACTCTCTACTGCTGTCTCTCTACATACTACTCTCTACATACTACTCTCTACTGCTGTCTCTACATACTACTCTCTACTGCTGTCTCTCTACATACTACTCTCTACATACTACTCTCTACTGTTGTCTCTCTACATACTACTCTCTACTGCTGTCTCTCTACATACTACTCTCTACATACTACTCTCTACTGTTGTCTCTCTACATACTACTCTCTACTGCTGTCTCTCTACATACTACTCTCTACATACTACTCTCTACTGTTGTCTCTCTACATACTACTCTCTACTGCTGTCTCTCTACATACTACTCTCTACATACTACTCTCTACTGTTGTCTCTCTACATACTACTCTCTACTGCTGTCTCTCTACATACTACTCTCTACATACTACTCTCTACTGCTGTCTCTCTACATACTACTCTCTACTGTTGTCTCTCTACATACTACTCTCTACTGCTGTCTCTCTACATACTACTCTCTACATACTACTCTCTACTGCTGTCTCTACATACTACTCTCTACATACTACTCTCTACTGCTGTCTCTCTACATACTACTCTCTACATACTACTCTCTACTGCTGTCTCTCTACATACTACTCTCTACATACTACTCTCTACTGCTGTCTCTCTACATACTACTCTCTACATACTACTCTCTACTGCTGTCTCTCTACATACTACTCTCTACTGCTGTCTCTCTACATACTACTCTCTACATACTACTCTCTACTGCTGTCTCTCTACATACTACTCTCTACTGCTGTCTCTCTACATACTACTCTCTACATACTACTCTCTACTGCTGTCTCTACATACTACTCTCTACTGTTGTCTCTCTACATACTACTCTCTACTGCTGTCTCTACATACTACTCTCTACATACTACTCTCTACTGCTGTCTCTACATACTACTCTCTACATACTACTCTCTACTGCTGTCTCTACATACTACTCTCTACTGTTGTCTCTCTACATACTACTCTCTACTGCTGTCTCTACATACTACTCTCTACTGTTGTCTCTCTACATACTACTCTCTACTGCTGTCTCTCTACATACTACTCTCTACATACTACTCTCTACTGTTGTCTCTCTACATACTACTCTCTACTGTTGTCTCTCTAAATACAACTCTCTACTGCTGTCTCTACATACTACTCTCTACTGTTGTCTCTCTACATACTACTCTCTACTGTTGTTTCTACATACTACTCTCTACTGTTGTCTCTCTACATACTACTCTCTACTGCTGTCTCTACATACTACTCTCTACTGCTGTCTCTCTACATACTACTCTCTACATACTACTCTCTACTGTTGTCTCTCTACATACTACTCTCTACTGTTGTCTCTCTACATACTACTCTCTACTGTTGTTTCTACATACTACTCTCTACTGTTGTCTCTCTACATACTACTCTCTACATACTACTCTCTACTGCTGTCTCTCTACATACTACTCTCTACATACTACTCTCTACTGTTGTCTCTCTACATACTACTCTCTACTGTTGTCTCTCTACATACTACTCTCTACTGTTGTTTCTACATACTACTCTCTACTGTTGTCTCTCTACATACTACTCTCTACATACTACTCTCTACTGCTGTCTCTCTACATACTACTCTCTACTGTTGTCTCTCTACATACTACTCTCTACTGCTGTCTCTCTACATACTTACTCTCTACATACTACTCTCTACTGCTGTCTCTCTACATACTACTCTCTACTGCTGTCTCTCTACATACTACTCTCTACTGTTGTCTCTACATACTACTCTCTACTGTTGTCTCTCTACATACTACTCTCTACTGTTGTTTCTCTACATACTACTCTCTACTGTTGTCTCTCTACATACTACTCTCTACTGTTGTCTCTACATACTACTCTCTACTGTTGTCTCTCTACATACTACACTCTACTGCTGCTCTCTACATACTACTCTCTACTGCTGCTCTCTACATACTACTCTCTACTGCTCTCTCTACATACAACTCTCTACTGCTGTGTCTCTACATACTACTCTCTACATACTACTCTCTACTGCTCTCTCTACATACTACTCTCTACTGTTGTCTCTACATGCTACTCTCTACTGTTGTCTCTCTACATACTACTCTCTACTGCTGTCTCTCTACATACTACTCTCTACTGCTGTCTCTCTACATACTACTCTCTACTGTTGTCTCTACATACTACTCTCTACTGTTGTCTCTCTACATACTACTCTCTACTGCTGTCTCTCTACATACTACTCTCTACTGTTGTCTCTACATACTACTCTCTACTGTTGTCTCTCTACATACTACTCTCTACTGTTGTTTCTCTACATACTACTCTCTACTGTTGTCTCTCTACATACTACTCTCTACTGTTGTCTCTCTACATACTACTCTCTACATACTACTCTCTACTGCTGTCTCTCTACATACTACTCTCTACATACTACTCTCTACTGTTGTCTCTCTACATACTACTCTCTACTGCTGTCTCTCTACATACTACTCTCTACTGCTGTCTCTCTACATACTACTCTCTACTGCTGTCTCTCTACATACTACTCTCTACTGCTGTCTCTCTACATACTACTCTCTACTGTTGTCTCTACATACTACTCTCTACTGTTGTCTCTCTACATACTACTCTCTACTGTTGTTTCTCTACATACTACTCTCTACTGTTGTCTCTCTACATACTACTCTCTACTGCTGTCTCTCTACATACTACTCTCTACATACTACTCTCTACTGCTGTCTCTCTACATACTACTCTCTACTGCTGTCTCTCTACATACTACTCTCTACTGTTGTCTCTCTACATACTACTCTCTACTGCTGTCTCTCTACATACTACTCTCTACTGTTGTCTCTACATACTACTCTCTACTGTTGTCTCTCTACATACTACTCTCTACTGCTGTCTCTCTACATACTACTCTCTACTGTTGTCTCTACATACTACTCTCTACTGTTGTCTCTCTACATACTACTCTCTACTGTTGTTTCTCTACATACTACTCTCTACTGTTGTCTCTCTACATACTACTCTCTACTGTTGTCTCTACATACTACTCTCTATTGTTGTCTCTCTACATACTACTCTCTACTGTGGTCTCTCTACATACTACTCTCTACTGATGTCTCTCTACATACTACTCTCTACTGTTGTCTCTCTACTGCTGTCTCTACATACTACTCTCTACTGTTGTCTCCACATTTGGACGAGGGTCTGGACATATAAGACTTTATGTGCAGCGCTGTAGAGGATGAAGTAATGTTCCTGGACAGGAGTAAACGTACTTACTCATCCTTCATTCTGGGTTGAATCTTCCTAGGCGTGGTGCATTCATGCTCTGTACTACTGTGGGAGTTTCTGTAGGGACATCTGCAGGCCCGATAAACTTGTGTTACTTCTTTTTTTTCTGCTGTTCTGGTTTGAACTGTTGCAACCAGTACTTCAGTCCAAATGTTGAGGTACTTTTACTTTACTGTATGTATATGTATGTACAGTAGGTATGTTACTGTCTACTTAGAAATATTGTATATAATACAACTGTTTGGATCCTTTACAGGTTCTACAACGGGAGGAGAGTTCTGTACTTTGAATACTTTAACTACATTTTCCTGATCATACTTACAGACTTTTACTGAAGTATTTTCCCTGCAGGACATTGACTGTAACAGAGTATTTATGCAGTGTTGTATAAGTTCTCTGGATGGATGTGATGACAGAGAGACATACAAAGACACGGCCCTTTATGAATGATTAACGTCGGCAGAGCCGTGCTGATTGAGTTACACGGTGCGTTCGGGTGTCTGGTGACCGACTGCAGCAGTGGAAACCAGTGACGTCTTCCAGTGTCCGCGGCTCGCATGACGTCTAACTCTCTGCAGACGGATGGCTCTGTTTACAGCAACAACAACAAGGAACATTTAGCTGTAGTCTGGGGAGTCTGGGTAGTCTGGGGAGTCTGGAGGGTTTGGGGAGTCTGGGTGGTCTGGGGGGTTTGGGAGGTCTGGGGGTCTGGGGGATCTGGGAGGTCTGGGGGCAAGGCGCCTAACATTACCTGCGTGTGTTTCATCTTCACGTCGGCTACATAAAGATATCTCCACTGTAACAGAGCATACAGTGAGGAAAATAAGTATTTGAACAATTTCAATTCAATTTCAATTTCAATTTATTTATAGTATCAATTCACAACAAGAGTTATCTCAAGACACTTTACAGATAGAGTAGGTCTAGACCACACTCCAGAATTCACAAGGACCCAACAGTGTCCTCCAGAGCAAGCAACAGTGCGACAGTGGCGAGGAAAAACTTCCTTTTAGGCAGAAACCTCGGTCAGACCCAGGCTCTTGGTAGGCGGTGTCTGACGGGCCGGTTGGGGTTAGAATGAAAAGTGGCAATTACAATCCCAAAAAAAATAGTAGTTGTTAGTAGTCCTTTGTAGTCGGCATAGCAATGCCAGGCTGATCCTGGCTTTGAAGAACTTGTCAACAACCAGGGATATTTTAAAGCTTTCTTTTTTTTTAATTTAATAAACACACTGCTATTTTGCAAGTTCTCCCTCTTAGAAATCATGGAGGGGTCTGAAATTGTCATCGTAGGTGCATGTCCACTGTGAGAGACATAATCTAAAAAAAATATCCAGAAATCACAATGTATGATTTTTTAACTATTTATTTGTATGATACAGCTGCAAATAAGTGTTTGAACAGATGAGAAAATCAATGTTAATATTTGGTACAGTAGCCTTTGTTTGCAGTTCCAGAGGTCAAACGTTTCCTGTAGTTCTTCACCAGGTTTGACACACTGCAGAAGGGATTTTGGCCCACTCCTCCACACAGATCTTCTCTAGATCAGTCAGGTTTCTGGGCTGTCGCTGAGAAACACGAAGTTTGAGCTCCCTCCAAAGATTCTCTATTGGGTTTAGGTCTGGAGACTGGCTAGGCCCCCCCAGAACCTTGATCTGCTTCTTCCAGAGCCCCTCCTTGGTTCTCCTAGCTGTGTGCTTCGGGTCATTGTCATGTTGGAAGACCCAGCCTCGACCCATCTTCAATGCTCTAACTGAGGGAAGGAGGTTGTTCCCCAAAATCTCCCAATACATGGCCCCGGTCCTCCTCTCCTTAATACAGTGCAGTCGCCCTGTCCCATGTGCAGAAAAACACCCCCAAAGCATGATGCTACCCCCCCATGCTTCACAGTAGGGATGGTGTTCTTGGGATGGTCCTCATCATTCTTCTTCCTCCAAACACGGTTAGTGGAATTATGACCAAAAAGTTCTATTTTGGTCTCATCTGACCACATGACTTTCTCCCATGACTCCTCTGGATCATCCAAATGGTCATTGGCAAACTTAAGACGGGCCTTGACATGTGCTGGTTTAAGCAGGGGAACCTTCCGTGCCATGCATGATTTCAAACCATGACGTCTTAGTGTATTACCAACAGTAACCTTGGAAACGGTGGTCCCAGCTCTTTTCAGGTCATGGACCAGCTCCTCCCGTGTAGTTCTGGGCTGATTTCTCACCTTTCTTAGGATCATTGAGACCCCACGAGGTGAGATCTTGCATGGAGCCCCAGTCCGAGGGAGATTGACAGTCATGTTTACCTCCGCCTGAGCACGGCCCAAGCTTTGTCGGTGCATGAGCTGGCCCAGCGCTTCAGTTGTTCCCGCCCCTTGGCCCTCCAAATTCCCCCTGCTCCTCAGCGTCACATCTTCTCTTTCTGTAGCCTGTCCTCTTCTGGTCTGTTCCTCTTCCCTTTTCACTGGCAAGGTCCCTTACCACACCTGCTCTGCATTAAGCTCAGGTGTTTTCACTTGGTCTGCCTTGAGCTCGTTTAGGTCTAATTAAAAAGGGAGGAGCTCCAGTCTTGGCAAAGGTGGTATAATTACAAGTTCATGCAATAAAAATGAATTATAAGTTCATGCAATAAAAAAAACTGTAAATAAAATTTAAGCCTGCAATAAAAAGAATAAAAACATGCAAACACTAAAATCCTAAAAACACATGCCACAAGTCCTATTTAAAAAGGCATTCACAGCAATTCACATGCACTTATATTAATTACATCAAATCCACCTTTGACGTGTGTGTGTGTGTGTGTGTGTGTCTCAGATGAGGATCGTGTGTAAGGACGTGGCGGCCGAGACGCTGTACGACGTCCTCCATGACACCAGCTACCGCAGGAAGTGGGACTCCAACATGATCGAAACGTACGACATCGGCCGGCTGACCGCCAACGCCGACGTCGGATACTACTCCTGTCAGTTCACCTGTGTGTCTCTGTGTGTGTGTCTGTGTATGTGTGTGTGTGTGTGTTTTTCTGTGTGTGTGCGTGTTGCGTTTGTGTGTGTAGTAACTTGTGTGTGTGTAGTAACTTGTGTGTGTTGTAACTTGTGTGTGTGTGTGTGTGTCTGTCTGTCTGAAGGGAGGTGTCCGAGTCCTCTGAAGAATAGAGACTTTGTGACAATGAGGTCTTGGCTTCCTCTCGGCAACGACTACCTGATCATCAACTACTCCGTCAAACACCCGGTACACACACACACACACACACACACACACACACACACACACACACACACACACACACAGACACACACAGACACACACACACACACAGACAGACACACACACACACACACACACACACACACACTGCCAACTCCGTCCACCACCCGGTGAGCGTCTTCCACGCCTTGTGTGTCTCCATAGCAACATCCTCCGAAGAAGGACTACGTCCGCGCCGTGTCCCTGCTGACCGGGTACCTGGTCCAGTCCAACGGTGCCGGCTGCTGCACGCTGTACTACCTGACCCAGATGGACCCCCGAGGTGAGACGGGGGACACGTACAGGCTCTGTAATGCAGGGGACACGTCCTAAATACAGGGGACACGTACAGGCTCTGTATTGCAGGGGACATGTCCTAAATACAAGGGCACAGACAGACACACACAATAAAACACGCACACACAGACAGACACAGACCCCCCCCCGGTCCTCACAGCTCTCCCCCCTCTCTGCAGGCTCCTTACCTAAGTGGGTGGTGAACCGCGTGTCTCAGCTCGTGGCTCCGAAGGTAAAATCATCCGTTCATCATAACGAGGTAAGAGACACGAAGCACTTCCTGTCCCTCACTGTGCGTCCTGCGTGCCGTTGCTAGGCGATGAGGAGGATCTACAAGGCGTCCCTGAAGTACCCGGACTGGAAGAGGAAGCACTCGCCGGCGCTGAAGCCGTGGCTGTTCCCCGAGCAGAGCGCGCTGCCGAGCGTCGCCGTGGCCGAGCTGGCGCTGCAGCGCGGAGACTCGCTGGACAACATCGACGAGAGCGCCGCCGCCGAGGAGACACCGCGCCACAGCGAGGACGAGGACGCGTAGACCACATCACTTCCTGTTGGCCTCCGAGTGTCTGTCTCACCATGCATAACAAATAAAGACAAACATCCTGCTGTCCCCTGTCTCTGAGTCTCTCTCTCACACACACACACAGACACACACACA
Source organism: Etheostoma nigrum (assembly GCA_029931835.1). Taxonomy (NCBI): domain Eukaryota; kingdom Metazoa; phylum Chordata; class Actinopteri; order Perciformes; family Percidae; genus Etheostoma; species Etheostoma nigrum. Next base: position 596,513 of record CM057246.1, read on the forward strand.
CACACACACAGAGACACACACACACACACACACACACACAGAGACACACACACACACACAATAAAACACACAATAAAACACACACACACACACCACACACACACACAATAAAACACACACACACATCTATTGATAAAACCAGAGCCAGTGTATGAGTATGTCTGTGTGTGGGACCGGTCACAGACTGTGTGTCTCTGTCTCTATGTGTGTCCCTCTGTGTGTGTGTCAGAGCCCCGTGCTGCTCCCTGAGAGGCGGCCATCTTGTGTCTTTAGGGTGCTTGTTGTGTCCTAACACTGACCTGAACCCCGCTGCTATCAGAGGCCGAGCCTGCTGCTGGTCTTCTGGGGACCTTGCTGCTCCGGCTTCTGCTGCTCCATCTGCTCTGGTCCTGGTCCTGGTCTCTGGAATCCAGCAGCTCTGCACCGGGACTGCTGACTCACTCCAGGTTCCTAGACCAGATGTCTGCAGCCTGGAGCCTCCCGTCTCACCCCCTCCTGCCTGTGATAATAGGCTCGTTCGAGATGAGCCAGGTCTGCGCAGAATCGATCACCGGCGATCGGCGCCCGTTGCATGCCGGTTAGATTTGTGTCCGACTTGATCCCGACTTGCTCTGACGTCATGCACACGTGGTCAATGATAATCTCACGAGAGCAAGGCGGCCGCAGTTCTGAGACCCAGGCGGCGCAGTTGGTTTTTACCGACTGCAAGAGCCAGGCGGACCCAGAGCATGCTGGGAAACGCCGGCCTCTCAGCTGATTTAACAGCTGATTGGTTCACGATCGACTCAACATGATGACGTTTCCTTTTATTATTTTTTAATCGGAGGGATTTTAATTGCTATTTGTCTGATTTAAAGACTTATTCTGTCCAGAACACATGTTGGGAGGCTGATAGTGACGTTAAGAAGTCAGAGAGACTAAATCTGATCAGATCACGGATCATCTCCAGTCTGTTGTTCATTAAAATTAGCAACAGATCGCATGTAGAGCACTTTGAGAGCTACTCTGTCATAATTAAAACAACTGGAGACTGTGTACAAGCTGATATGTGGGTCTGATTAAATTTTATTAAATCGGAATCGCACCACAGTGTTTTCGTCACTTCCTGTCCAGCCTGAAGACAGCTGGAATCGGCTGGAATCTGTCCGACTTTACCGCAGCTTTTTGTCCCCGCCCCCGCTGCTGCCGCCTGCTCTCGTCTACTTTACAGGCGAGGCGCAGTTCATCTCGAACGAGCCTACTATCCAGATGTGGCCTGTAGTCGCTCAAGCCACGCCCCTTATTTTATAGCCTTCAAAATTAAGGTCATTTGCTAAATTTTATTTTTCTAAATAAAAGTCTGTTTTCTATAGTTCGGCTTCAAAGTAAAAGTTCCTTGCAAAATTGTAGTTTTCTAAATCTAAATTGATCTTTATCAATTTAATTCAATTATTTCTTCAGCTAAACCATCAACCTGCCTCTTAGACCCCATCCCGACTAGGCTACTTAAAGAGGTTTTACCCTTAGTCATCACTTCTCTACTAGATATAACCAACCTGTCTTTATTAACAGGCTATGTACCACAGCACTTTAAAGTAGCTGTTATTAAACCTCTTCTGAAAAAGCCCAACCTTGATCCAGAAGTTCTAGCCAACTATAGACCTATATCCAATCTTCCATTTCTCTCTAAGATTCTTGAGAAAGCAGTCGCCAAACAGCTTTGTGACTTTCTGCATAGCAACAGCTTATTTGAGGATTTTCAGTCAGGATTTAGAGCTCATCATAGCACAGAGACAGCACTTGTGAAAATTACTAATGACCTCCTGATTGCATCAGACAAAGGACTTATCTCTGTACTGGTGTTATTAGATCTTAGTGCTGCATTTGATACTATTGACCATCATATCTTATTACAGAGATTGGAACATTTCATTGGTATTAAAGGGACTGCTCTAAGCTGGTTTAAGTCTTATTTATCAGATCGATCTCAGTTTGTTCATGTTAACGATGAATCCTCTGTGCACGCCAAAGTTAGTTATGGAGTCCCACAAGGATCTGTTCTCGGTCCAATCCTGTTCACTTTATATATGCTTCCTTTAGGCAATATTATCAGGAAGCACTCCATAAATTTTCATTGTTATGCAGATGATACTCAATTATATCTATCAATCAAACCGGATGAAACTAATCAGTTAGCTAAACTTCAAATGTGTCTTCAGGATATTAAAACCTGGATGAGCTGTAATTTTCTAATGTTAAACTCAGATAAAACTGAAGTTATTGTTCTGGGGTCCAAGCACCTCCGTGACGCATTATCCAAAGAGATAGTTACTCTGGATGGCATCACCCTGGCCTCCAGCACCACTGTGAGGAATCTTGGAGTTATCTTTGATCAGGACATGTCCTTTAATTTCCACATAAAGCAAATTTCAAGGATCTCCTTTTTTCACCTACGTAATATTGCAAAAATCAGGAATATCCTGTCTAAAAATGATGCAGAAAAACTAGTCCATGCATTTGTTACTTCTAGGCTGGATTACTGCAATTTTTTATTATGAGGCTGCTCAAAAAAGTCCATAAAGACTCTTCAGCTGATCCAGAATGCTGCAGCGCGTGTCCTGACAGGAACCAAGAAAAGAGATCACATCTCTCCTGTTTTAGCTTCTCTGCATTGGCTTCCTGTAAAATCCAGAATAGAGTTTAAAATCCTTCTTCTCACCTACAAAGCTCTTCATGGTCAGGCACCATCTTATCTTAAAGAGCTCATAGTACCTTCCAACCCTACAAGAGCACTACGCTCCCAGACTGCAGAATTACTTGTGGTTCCTAGAGTCTCTAAAAGTAGAATAGGAGCCAGGGCATTCAGCTATCAGGCTCCTCTCCTGTGGAACTAGGTTCCAGTCTGGGTTCGGGAGGCAGACACCGTCTCCACATATCCCATCCCCCACTTTGACCGTCTTGATCTTAACTCTATCTTTCTCTCCCCCTACCCTAACCCGGGTCTGTATCCTATCCCCTACTTTGACCTTCCTGACCTTAACCCTGACCCTCCTGACCTTAACCCTAAGTGTCTCTCCCCCTACCCTAGCCATGGGAGGGTTTGGGGAGAGTTGTGGCCTGGCCAGGCTCCTCTCTTTACACTGTCTCTCCTGGTTATGCTGTAATAGTTTTAGACAGCTGAGACTTCCTGTGACACACCTAGTTCCTCTCTCCTCTATCTTTCTATCTTTCCAATTATGTGCATCCATGTCCCAGAAATGCTTGTTACTAACCTAGCTCTGGGGAGTCATTCCCCGGAGTCCTCATGTTCTTTTTCCCCCAGCATGTTTCCTCGGATCAGGGAGGCTCCAAAATCAAGGTTGCAGCTGTCGCCATGGTCCCGCTACACGCTCTGCGATGCCATGTTCTTCCTGCTACGCTCTGCTATGCTGACTACAAAGGACTACCAACAACTACTATTTTTTTTGGGATTGTAATTGCCACTTTTCATTCTAACCCCAACCGGCCCGTCAGACACCGCCTACCAAGAGCCTGGGTCTGACCGAGGTTTCTGCCTAAAAGGAAGTTTTTCCTCGCCACTGTCGCACTGTTGCTTGCTCTGGAGGACACTGTTGGGTCCTTGTGAATTCTGGAGTGTGGTCTAGACCTGCTCTATCTGTAAAGTGTCTTGAGATAACTCTTGTTGTGAATTGATACTATAAATAAATTGAAATTGAAATTGAAAATTAAATAAAAGTTCTTTTAGTTCTTTTAATTTGCTAATATGAAAGACTTTTATTTTTAAAGGTCAGTATTTATCTAGTATTTACATCAAGTATTTGACTCAGATGTAAACCGACTGTCTTTGCGCTCTAATGAGCATTAAATGTCTTTTATGTGTTTTAATTCTGGGTTTTCCTTTCCTTGTGAGAACCACTAACCTTCAAAATAAAAGCTCAGTGCACTACAGAACATCACATCAACACACAAGATCAAAAGATGACAGAATGACTAAAACAGGACTTTTGGTTGTTGCTTTTTAATTAAATTGTAGAGTATTTTTACACACTTTGACATCAACATACGTTCATTAAACCCAATATTAGAAGCCATAAAATCCCACGTGTTTCAACATGAAGATAATATTAATGCAACA
>CM057246.1:603126-610626 GCA_029931835.1 Etheostoma nigrum
TGATAGTTCACAGCCAACAATTTAAGTCCGATAGACTCCATAGTTACATGTCTGCGACCGGAACAAGATTTTCTACATTTTGACCAATAATGAAGTCTGAAGACTGAAAACTGGAGGAGAGAGAGCAATTTGTTTGGGAAACTTCCAGAGATCCGTACCGCAGCCCCCCACTCTGTCCTCCACTCTAGCTCTGAACATTCCGCCACATACATACACATTGGAAAATCTGAGACGGTCTGAAAATGGGACGATACGTAAACTGTGATTTGGGAGAAACCGTGCTTGATATCTGAATGCCCATTCAGCCCAATAAACGCCAAAGTCTTGTCTTCGGTTTAAACTTTCTACGTTAAAGTATGACAATACAGCACGGTCCCAAAGAGGGGGCGTTTTGAGCGATGTTGAGCAATTTCCCGAACATTTCCCATTCAAGTCAATGAGAAAATTTTGCCATATTTTTGCCGATTTCGGTAAAACCGCGCGGCAAATCTCTTAGAAAAGTCATAGCACACCATTCCCGATCATTACCCACATTTCGGTGTAATGTGGTGCGTGTGTTGGCAACGCTTTGGGACTAGTAGCGGGACGAAATTTGGCGGAAGATGAAGAATAACTAGAAAATGCATTTCCTGCAGAAAATGCGTAGGAATGCTGAATAGCTGAATTGCTAAAGCTAACCTGGTTTAATAGCTTAAATCAATAAAAGTTGTAGAAAAAATGTAAACGCTAATCTGGACAAATAGCTTATATCAGTAAAATTTGTAGAAAATGAAATGAAGCTTGCTCTCATTGACTTTAATGTTAAAATAAAATGTTTAAAAGCTTAATATTTGAAAAAGTATAAATAGCAGAAAAATTGCTGAAGAAGTCCCATCATCTGCTGAAAGAGCTGAAGATTTGAAAAGTTGAACGGTTTAAATAGCTGAAAGTATGCAGAAGATACGGAGAGCCAAAAAATGTACGGAATAAAAAGAAAGAACTAGAAAATGCATTTCCTGCAGAAAATGCGTGGGAATGCTAAATAGCTGAATTGTTAAAGGTAACTTGGTTTAATAGCTTAAATCAGTAACAGTTGTAGAAAAAATTGAAACGCTAAGCTAAACTGGACAAATAGCTTAAATCAGTAAAATTTGTAGAAAATATTGAAATGCTAAAGCTAAACTGGAGAAATAGCTTAAATCAGTGAGAAGAAGCTTAAGTAGTAAAAACAGATGAAAAGTAGGAATGGTTTTAATTAAGTTGAATAACATCACTAATGTAAAAAAAGATGTGGAAAAAAATTGAATTGCTAAAGCTAAACTGGAGAAATAGCTTAAATCAGTAAGAAGATGTTGAAGTATTGAGAAGAGTTGAAAAAGTAGAAATGGTTTTAATTAAGTTGAATAACAACAATAATGTAAAAAAGGTAGAAAAATCCAAAAAAAATTGAAATGCTAAAGTTAAACTGGAGAAAAGGCTTAAATCAGTAAGAAGAAGTAGAAGTAGTAAGAATAGTTTAAAAATGCTGAATAGCTAAAGCTAACCTGTTGAATATCTTAAATCAGTAAGAAGAAGCTTGAGTAGTAAAAAATAGTTGAAAAAGTAGGAATGGCTTTTATTAAGTTTAATAACACCACTAATGTAAAAAAGGTGGAAAAATAAAAATAAAAAATGAAATGCTATAGCTAAACTGGATAAATAGCTTAAATCAGTAAGAATATGTTGAAGTAGTGAGAAGAGTTGAAAAATGTAGGAATGATTTTAATTAAGTTGAATAACAACAATAATGTAAAAAAAGGTAGAAAAATTCAAAAAAAAATTGAAATGCTAAAGCTAAACTGGAGAAAAAGCTTAAATCAGTAAGAAGATGTTGAAGTAGTGAGAATATTTGAAAATGCTGAATAGCTGAATTGCTAAAGCTAACCTGAATAAATGGCTTAAATCTGTAAGAAGAAGCGTAAGTTGAAACAGTTGGAATGGTTTTAATGAAGTTGAATAACACCACTAATGTAAAAAAGGTGGAAAAATTCAACAACAAAAAATTGAAATGCTAAAGATAAACTGGAGAAATAGCATAAATCAGTAAGAAGAAGCTTAAGTTGTAAAAATAGTTGAAAAAGTAGGAATGGCTTTAATTAAGTTGAATAACACCACTACACCATAAGGAGCTAGAGCTAGATTTTAAAAGTTGAATGGTTTTAATAACTGAAATTCTGCACAAGATACGGACCAACAAAAAACATACGGAATACTAAAAAATCATTACAGGGTTAAAAGCCTTTTTAACACTAGAGATACGCTACCATTGTGGGATTTGAACCCTGGTCTCTGGCATGAAGGGCATGTCACATAACCACTGCGGCACCACTGTAATGCCTTCTGGAAAAACTCTGTGTGTGTGTGTGTGTCTCTGTGTGTTTCTGTGTGTGTCTGTGTGTGTCTGTGTGTCTGTGTGTGTCTGTGTGTGTGTCTGTGTGTGTGTGTGTGTGTCTCTGTGTGTCTGTGTGTGTCTGTGTGTGTCTGTGTGTGTCTCTGTGTGTGTGTGTGTGTGCGCGTGTGTGTGTGTGTCTGTGTGTGTGTGTCTCTGTGTGTGTGTGTGCGCGTGTGTGTGTGTGTCTTTGTGTGTTTCTGTGTGTGTGTGTGTGTGTGTGCTCTGTGTGTATATGTGTCTGTGTGTGTGTGTGTGTGTCTCTGTGTGTGTCTAAGTGTGTGTCTCTCTGTGTGTGTCTGTGTGTCTCTCTGTGTGTGTTTGTGTGTGTGTTTGTGTGTATATGTGTGTATTTGTGTGTCTGTGTGTGTGTGTCTGTGTGTGTGTGTGTGTCTCTGTGTGTGTGTCTGTGTGCGTGTGTGTCTGTGTGCGTGTGTGTCTCTGTGTGTGTGTGTGTCTCTGTGTGTGTGGGTGTGTGTGTATATGTGTGTGTTTGTGTGCGTGTGTGTCTCTGTGTGCGTGTGTGTGTGTGTCTCTGTGTTTCTGTGTGTGTGTGTGTGTGTGTGTGTGTGTGTCTGTGTGCGTGTGTGTCTCTGTGTGTGTGTGTGTGTGTCTATGTGTGTGTGTGTGTCTCTGTGTGTGTGTGTCTGTGGGTGTATCTCTGTGTGTGTCTGTGTCTGTGTGTGTGTGTCTCTGTGTGTGTCTCTCTGTGTGTGTCTGTGTGTGTGCTCTCTGTGTGTGTCTGTGTGTCTCTGTGTGTGTTTGTGTGTCTCTGTGTGTCTGTGTGTGTGTGTGTGTCTATCTGTGTTTGAGTGTGTGTGTGTCTGAGAGAGAGGCAGACAAACAGAGTATGGTTGCCATGGAAACCAAGCTGTGAGCTGTCTCATCAGCCATTCACATACTGAACAAGCTGTCAAACAAATGGTCACACCGCTAAAAGCAAACATCATATCAATGAAATAACCTCATGAGCACCAGAAGGCCTTTGTGAACGTATCAATATACAATTCATGTGGATAAAGTAAAAAATGTGGGCTTATCAGTAATTTAAAAAAGTGCTTCGCTCTGCATTTTGCTCAGAAATGTGGACAATGTTTAACATGGCAGTGAATGGAGGAAGAGCCTGAACTCTTGTCGATTGAAAGCTTGCTGAGCGAAAAGTATAATTCATATTGCAAGAATGAGCACATTGACAGAAACTAGACAAGAATACCTACGTTTGGATGTATAAATTGTCCATGACAGGTTAGAATTGTTGGCGTGAGAGCAAGTTATAGAGAACGGAGTAAGATCATTTTTTCTGAAGCCCTTCACTCTATTGACATCACTCCTCACTCTGCTTCACGCAATACACACTCATTATAAAGGCATAAAAATCATAAAATATACACTATGCTTAAACAGCTTTTTCACAAAAACCGTAAAATATATCTGAAAAGCCATAGCCGGATAGCTGAATATTTTGTGAACGGTTTGAAGTTTGAACCACGTCTGTAAGTGAAAGTATAAAGGAGCTGAAAATTTTGGGAGCAGAAGAAGATTTGAAGGATTTGAAGCTTGCTCTCATTGACTTTAATGTTAAAATAAAATGTTTAAAAGCTTAATATTTGAAAAAGTATAAATAGCAGAAAAATTGCTGAAGAACTCCCATCATCTGCTGAAAGAGCTGAAGATTTGAAAAGTTGAACGGTTTAAATAGCTGAAAGTATGCAGAAGATACGGAGAGCCAAAAAACGTACGGAATAAAAAGAAAGAACTAGAAAATGCATTTCCTGCAGAAAATGCGTGGGAATGCTGAATAGCTGAATTGTTAAAGGTAACTTGGTTTAATAGCTTAAATCAGTAACAGTTGTAGAAAAAATTGAAACGCTAAGCTAAACTGGACAAATAGCTTAAATCAGTAAAATTTGTAGAAAATATTGAAATGCTAAAGCTAAACTGGAGAAATAGCTTAAATCAGTGAGAAGAAGCTTAAGTAGTAAAAACAGATGAAAAAGTAGGAATGGTTTTAATTAAGTTGAATAACACCACTAATGTAAAAAAAAGATGTGGAAAATTTAATTGCTAAAGCTAATGTAAAAAAAAAGGTTAAAGGCCTTTGTCAGGGTTGATGTACTACAGCGGGGATCAAACCCCCGTCCATGTCCACTGGGCTATAGTTATAGCCCTAGTAAACCTGTATTCATAGTGCATACATTGGTTGAGGTACCGCTGTGGGAATCGAACCCAGGTCTCCCACATGAAGGGCATGTGTCATAACCACTGCACCACCACCAAAGGATTTGTTCAGGAAGCTATACATTGCAATATATAATGAGACAGACAGACATAGAAAGTTTTGCAGAGTCTGAGAAACGGTTGGCATGGCTACATATAATCAGTGTCCATGTTTGTAAACGCAGCTAGGAAGCCTTTCATCTCTGTGATGTCATCTCTTTCCAAAAAATGTACGGAATATTAAATAATCATAACAGTGTTAAAAGACTTTTTGGCACTAAGTGACAAAATACCTTTGTGGGTGTTGAACCCAGGTCTCTGGCATGAAAGGCATGTAACATAACCACCGCACCACCAATGACATGTCTTCTTAAGGAAATATAAATGGTGCTATATAATTTATCTGTTTGCGTGTATGTGTGTGTGTGTGCTTGTGTGTGTGTCCTTGTGTGTGTGTGTGTGTGTGTCCTTGTGTGTGTGTGTCTGTGTGTGTGTGTGTCTCTCTGTGTGTGTGTCTCTGTGTGTGTGTGTGTTTGTGTGTTTGTGTCTGTGTTTGTGTCTCTGTGTGTGTGTCTGTGTATGTGTGTGTGTGTGTGTGTGTCTCTGTGTGTTTGTGTGTGTCTATCTGTGTTTGTGTGTGTGTGTTGGTTTCTATGTGTGTCTATGTGTGTGTCTATCTGTTTGTGTGTGTGTCTGTGTGTGTGTGTGTTTCTGTGTGTGTCTAAGTGTGTGTCTCTCTGTGTGTGTCTGTGTGTGTGTGTCTGTGTGCGTGTGTGTCTCTGTGTGTGTGTGTGTCTCTGTGTGTGCGTGTGTCTCTTATGTCTTTTCCACCAAGGCTAACCAGGTGCTGGTTCTGGGCTGGTGCTATAGCCAGTTCGGTGCTGGTTCTACTCGCCAATTATCTAAGAACCAGCTCGATTTTCCATAGCCTGAGAGCCAGAGCAGGGCTATGTTACAACGTCACTGCAAGTAGCTCCGTTGTCATAGCAACGCGTCATGACAACCAACAATAATGGAGGACTACATCCCGATACTTTTGCTCCTGGCTTTACAAATTCCCACTGGAATTCAAAGACAGGCCTTGACAGCTATTTGTGACCGCTATGGACCGAGGACACGTCCAAGAAGAAAGGGAATTATCTCGCATGATTTAACGTTTATTATTATCTTTTGCTAGCTTGCGAAGGCAACATCAGTAACGTCAAGCAAAACACCGTTAGGGTGAACAGACGTCCCGGTTTGACCAGGGCGGTCCCAATTTTCCCGACAAAAAGCCTACCGGGACCCGCTCCCAGCACCTGACGTAACCGGATGGAGGAAGATCCTGAACTCTTGTCATTTGAAAGCTCGCTGAGCGAAAAGTATAATTCATATCGCATAAGTGAGCATATTGCCTGAAACTAGACAAGAATACCTACGTTTTGATGTATAAATTGTCCATGAAGAGTTAGAATTGTTGGCGTGGGAGCAAGTTATAGAGAACGGAGTAAGATCATTTTTTTGAGGCGCTTCACTCTGGTGATGTCCCTCCTCACTCTGCTTCATGCAATACACACTCATTATAAAGGCATAAACATTATAAAATGTTCACTAAACTTAAACAGCTTTTTCACAAAAACTGTAAAATATATCAATCTGAAAAGCCGGATAGCTGAATATTTTGTGAACGTTTTAAAGTTTGAATCACGTCTGTAGGTGAAAAACTGTAGGAGGAGATACATTTTGAAGCAGAAGAAGATTTGAAGGATTTGAAGCTTGCTCTCATTGACTTTAATGTTAAAAAAATTGTTTAATAGCTTAATATTTGAAAAAGTATAAAAAGTAGAAAAATAGTAGAAGAAGTCCCATCATCTGCTGAAAGAGCTGAAGACTGTAAAAGTTGAACGGTATAAATAGCTGAAAGTATGCAGAAGATACGGAGAGCCAAAAAACGTACGGAATAAGAATAATAAAGAACCGAATAACAATAGTTGGAATGCTGTGGAACAGCATTCCCACAATAAGTATGGGCAATAATAGTTATTGTGCCGATTGCACATCGGCACACTGAATAAGTATGGGCAATAATAGTCATTGTGCCGATTGCACATCGGCACACTGAATAATAAAGATAATAACAATAAAGATAATATATATAATAATAAAGATAATATATCTCATAACAAAGATAATATATATTATAATAAAGATAACATATCATAATAAGTATAATATATAATAATACAGATAATATATCATAATAAAGATAATATATATAATAATACAGATAATATATCATAATAAAGATAATATACAGTGAGGAAAATAAGTATTTGAACACGCTGCTATTTTGCAAGTTCTCCCACTTAGAAATCATGGAGGGGTCTGAAATTGTCATCGTAGGTGCATGTCCACTGTGAGAGACATAACCTAAAAAAAAATATCCAGAAATCTCAATGTATGATTTTTTAACTATTTATTTGTATGATACAGCTGTAAATAAGTATTTGAACACCTGTCTATCAGCTAGAATTCTGACCCTCAAAGACCTGTTAGTCTGCCTTCAAAATGTCCACCTCCACTCTATTTATTATCCTAAATTAGATGTACCTGTTTGAGGTCGTTAGCTGCATAAAGACACCTGTCCACCCCATACAATCAGTAAGAATCCAACTACTAACATGGCCAAGACCAAAGAGCTGTCCAAAGACACTAGAGACAAAATTGTCCACCTCCACAAGGCTGGAAAGGGCTACGGGGACATGTCCAAGCAGCTTGGTGAAAAAAGGTCCACTGTTGGAGCAATCATTAGAAAATGGAAGAAGCTAAACATGACTGTCAATCTCCCTCGGACTGGGGCTCCATGCAAGATCTCACCTCGTGGGGTCTCAATGATC
>CM057246.1:613126-620239 GCA_029931835.1 Etheostoma nigrum
GCCGGATTCGAGGCCGGCAGCAGGGGTGAGTCGAGCCGAGCCGGGCCGAGCCGAGCCGGGCCGAGCCGAGCCGGGCCGAGCCGGGCTAACAGTCTGAGGATCTGATTGTAGTTCCAGGTTATTTAACTCACCCGGTAACTTCTGGACCCGTATCTGCGTGTGTGTGTCCGTGAGTGTGTGAGTGTGTGTGTGAGTGTGTCCGTGTGTGTGTGTGTGTCCGTGTGTGTGTGTCCGTGTGTGTGTGTCCGTGTATGTGTGTGTGTGTGTGTCCGTGTATGTGTGCGCACACACATACACGGACACACACACACACACACACCGTGTTCCCACGTTGCTCACCTGCAACTTCACTCACTTTGTTTCTTTTACAGTTATATATTATTCATTGTGCCGATGTGCACTGTTATCGCCCATACTTATTATTATTCTTCCGCCAGATTTTTGTCCCGCTACTAGTCCCGCAGCGTTGCCAACACGCACACACACAATACATCAAAACGTGTGTAATCATCGGGAATGGTGTGCTATGACTTTTCTAAGAGATTTGCTGCGTGGTTCTCACAAAATTGGCAAAAAACTGCAAAAAAATTCTCATTGACTTGAATGGGAAATGTTCGGGAAATCGCTCAACATCGCTCCAACCCCCCTCTTTGGGACCATGCTGTGTCGCCATACTTTAACGTAGAAACATGATTAAAAGTTTAAACCGAAGACAAGACTTTGGTGTTTATTGGGCTGAATGGCCGTCCAGATATCAAGCACGGTTTCTCCCAAATCCCAGTTTACGTATCGTCCCATTTTCAGATCGTCTCAGATTTTCCAATGTGTGTGTAAGTGGTGAATGTTCAGAGTTAGAGTGGAGGACAGAGTGGGGAGATTAAAAAAATCATCTTGGTTCTCTCTCTATAACTTGGTCCCACGCCAACAATTCTAACTTGTCATGGACAATTTATACATCAAAACGTAGGTATTCTTGTCTAGTTTCAGCCAATGTGCTCATGTATGCGATATAAATTATATTCTTCGCTCAGCGACCTTTCAAATGACAAGAGTTCCCAATCTTCCTCCATTCACTGCCATGTTAAACATTGTCTACATTTCTGAGCAGAACGCAGAGCGAAGTACTTTTTTACATCGCTGATACACCCACATTTCTAAGTTTATTCACATAAATTTTATATCAATACGTTCACGTTTTATATCAATACGGTTATTGATAGCTAGTATCCCTTTGATGATATGATCATTTTTTTGAGAGCTTGTTCAGTGTCTGAATAGCTGGTGACAGCAGGTGTCAGGTGCAGTCGTTAACTGATTACAGATCAAAGAGATGACATCACAGAGATGAAAGGCTTCCTATTGGTCCTTAGTAACCAGGCAACCATACTCTGTATGTCTGTCTGTCGACATCTATCTGTCTCCCTCTCTCTCAGACACACACATAGACACACACACACACACGTCCTAAGGTCTTAAATAGGTTTTAAAAAGTTAGATCTCTGACTGGTTAAGACACGTATTATTTTGTATTAAGTTTTATTATTTGTTATTAAGTTTTATTATTTGTTATTAAGTTTTATTATTTGTTATTAAGTTTTATTATGTGGTATTAAGTTTTAATGATATTCGCATGTGCACCAAGTAAGAGGCACACTGATTAAATTTCTGCGGAATTTTTTAGTTTTTTATTATCTTTTATTTTTTTCTTTCCTGCTTTTTATACACCTTTCCTGACCTTTCCTGACCTTCCCTGACCTTCCCTGACCTTTCCTGACCTTTCCTGACCTTTTGGGGTTATTTCTCGTCATCTTTCCAGTGGACTCCGAGTCTAAATAAGTAGACAGGAACTCACAACAGGTGTGTTCTGGGTGCAGATATATCTGATTGTTATATCTCTCTCTCTTATAAGACATATCTGATTATTATATCTCTCTCTCTTATAAGATATATCTGATTATTATATCTCTCTCTCTTATAAGATATATCTGATTATTATATATCTCTCTCTTATAAGATATATCTGATTATTATATCTCTCTCTCTTATAAGATATATCTGATTATTATATATCTCTCTTATAAGATATATCTGATTATTATATCTCTCTCTTATAAGATATATCTGATTATTATATCTCTCTCTCTTATAAGATATATCTGATTATTATATCTCTCTCTCTTATAAGATATATCTGATTATTATATATCTCTCTCTTATAAGATATATCTGATTATTATATCTCTCTCTCTTATAAGATATATCTGATTATTATATATCTCTCTTATAAGATATATCTGATTATTATATATCTCTCTTTATAAGATATATCTGATTATTATATCTCTCTCTCTATAAGATATATCTGATTATTATATATCTCTCTTTTAAGATATATCTGATTATTATATCTCTCTCTCTTATAAGATATATCTGATTATTATATCTCTCTCTCTTATAAGATATATCTGATTATTATATATCTCTCTCTTATAAGATATATCTGATTATTATATATCTCTCTCTTATAAGATATATCTGATTATTATATATCTCTCTTATAAGATATATCTGATTATTATATCTCTCTCTCTTATAAGATATATCTGATTATTATATCTCTCTCTCTTATAAGATATATCTGATTATTATATATCTCTCTCTTATAAGATATATCTGATTATTATATATCTCTCTTATAAGATATATCTGATTATTATATCTCTCTTATAAGATATATCTGATTATTATATATCTCTCTCTTATAAGATATATCTGATTATTATATATCTCTCTCTTATAAGATATATCTGATTATTATATATCTCTCTTATAAGATATATCTGATTATTATATCTCTCTCTCTTATAAGATATATCTGATTATTATATCTCTCTCTTATAAGATATATCTGATTATTATATCTCTCTCTCTTATAAGATATATCTGATTATTATATATCTCTCTTATAAGATATATCTGATTATTATATCTCTCTCTCTTATAAGATATATCTGATTATTATATCTCTCTCTCTTATAAGATATATCTGGTTATTATATCTCTCTCTCTTATAAGATATATCTGATTATTATATCTCTCTCTTATAAGATATATCTGATTATTATATCTCTCTCTCTCTTATAAGATATATCTGATTATTATATATCTCTCTTATAAGATATATCTGGTTATTATATCTCTCTCTCTTATAAGATATATCTGATTATTATATCTCTCTCTTATAAGATATATCTGATTATTATATATCTCTCTTATAAGATATATCTGATTATTATATCTCTCTCTTATAAGATATATCTGATTATTATATCTCTCTCTTATAAGATATATCTGATTATTATATCTCTCTCTTATAAGATATATCTGATTATTATATCTCTCTCTCATAAGATATATCTGATTATTATATCTCTCTCTCTCTTATAAGATATATCTGATTATTATATATCTCTCTTATAAGATATATCTGGTTATTATATCTCTCTCTCTTATAAGATATATCTGATTATTATATATCTCTCTTATAAGATATATCTGGTTATTATATCTCTCTCTCTTATAAGATATATCTGATTATTATATCTCTCTCTTATAAGATATATCTGATTATTATATCTCTCTCTCTTATAAGATATATCTGGTTATTATATCTCTCTCTCTTATAAGATATATCTGATTATTATCTCTCTCTCTTATAAGATATATCTGGTTATTATATCTCTCTCTCTTATAAGATATATCTGATTATTATATCTCTCTCTTATAAGATATATCTGATTATTATATCTCTCTCTCTCTTATAAGATATATCTGATTATTATATATCTCTCTTATAAGATATATCTGGTTATTATATCTCTCTCTCTTATAAGATATATCTGATTATTATATCTCTCTCTTATAAGATATATCTGATTATTATATCTCTCTCTCTTATAAGATATATCTGATTATTATATCTCTCTCTCTTATAAGATATATCTGGTTATTATATCTCTCTCTCTTATAAGATATATCTGATTATTATATCTCTCTCTTATAAGATATATCTGATTATTATATCTCTCTCTCTCTTATAAGATATATCTGATTATTATATATCTCTCTTATAAGATATATCTGGTTATTATATCTCTCTCTCTTATAAGATATATCTGATTATTATATCTCTCTCTTATAAGATATATCTGATTATTATATCTCTCTCTTATAAGATATATCTGATTATTATATCTCTCTCTTATAAGATATATCAGATTATTATATCTCTCTCTCTTGCAGACCCAACGTTTGTGCCATGCAGCAGGTCAAAGGCACCAATAAGAAATACTTCACCAACTGCAAACAGTGGTACCATCGCAAGATCTGTGGGAAGCCCACGTAAGTCTGACCATTTACCCTTTACCCTTTACCCTAACCCTTTACCCTTTACCCTACCTTTACCCTTTACCCTAACCCTTTACCCTTTACCCTACCTTTACCCTTTACCCTAACCCTTTACCCTTTACCCTTTAACCTAACCCTTTACCCTTTACCCTTTACCCTATACTCTTTACCCTTTACCCTAACCCTTTACCCTTTACCCTACCTTTACCCTTTACCCTAACCCTTTACCCTTTACCCTACCTTTACCCTTTACCCTAACCCTTTACCCTTTACCCTAACCCTTTACCCTTTACCCTACCTTTACCCTTTACCCTAACCCTTTACCCTTTACCCTTTAACCTAACCCTTTACCCTTTACCCTTTAACCTAACCCTTTACCCTTTACCCTTTACCCTATACTCTTTACCCTTTACCCTAACCCTTTACCCTTTACCCTTTACCCTAACCCTTTACCCTTTACCCTTTACCCTATACCCTTTACCCTTTACCCTAACCCTTTACCCTATACCCTTTACCCTTTACCCTTTACCCTAACCCTTTACCATTTACCCTAACCCTTTACCCTTTAACCTAACCCTTTACCCTAACCCTTTACCCTTTGCCCTTTACCCTTTACCCTAACCCTTTACCCTAACCCTTTACCCTAACCCTTTACCCTTTACCCTTTACCCTTTAACCTAACTGTTAGCTCCAACACCCTATACCCTATACCCTTTACCCTTTACCCTAACCCTTTACCCTTTACCCTTTACCCTAACCCTTTACCCTATTCCCTTTACCCTTTAACCTAACCCTTTACCCTTTACCCTTTACCCTATACTCTTTACCCTTTACCCTAACCCTTTACCCTTTACCCTTTACCCTAACCCTTTACCCTTTACCCTTTACCCTATACCCTTTACCCTTTACCCTAACCCTTTACCCTATTCCCTTTACCCTTTACCCTTTACCCTATACCCTTTACCCTTTACCCTTTACCCTAACCCTTTACCCTTTACCCTTTACCCTAACCCTTTACCCTTTACCCTTTACCCTAACCCTTTACCCTTTACCCTTTACCCTTTACCCTTTACCCTTTACCCTTTACCCTATACCCTTTACCCTTTACCCTTTACCCTAACCCTTTACCCTTTACCCTTTACCCTAACCCTTTACCCTTTACCCTTTACCCTAACCCTTTACCCTATACCCTTTACCCTAACCATTTATCCTTTACCCTCATACTCTTTACCCCCCCCCCCACACACACACACACACACACACACAAACACGCCTGTAACTGCCCTGAAGGAGTACACAGATTACTGCAGTTGAAGTACCAATACTAAACTGTGAAAATAGAAAAAGTCCTGCAGTGGAAAACTTGAGTTAGTCCCGAGTGGACGGAGGAATGTCCCTCTCCGGAGGAATGTCCCTCTCCGGAGGAATGTCCCTCTCCGGAGGAATGTCCCCCTCCAGAGGTGTCCTCCCCCTTATATAATTTCCTCTGCAGCTGTTTACCTCCAGTCCAAACATCTTCTCAACGGGTCTTTGAAAGCACCACAGTTTCTAGAAGCTGCAGAGCGTCTGCTTTTCATCAAGAGGAGACAGTTTTAAAGTGTGCAAAGCGTCCTCTGTGTCTTCTGTGTCCTCTGTCTCCTGACCGCTAGCAGAGCTGCGTCTCCAAAACCAAAGAACAACGAATGATTAGATTTTTATTTACGTGTCAGACAACCACAGTGCCCAGTGTACACAGTCATACACAGTCATACACTGTCATACAGTGTCATACACAGTCATACACTGTCATACAGTGTCAAACACAGTCATACACAGTCATACACAGTCATACACTGTCATACAGTGTCATACACAGTCATACACTGTCATACACTGTCATACACTGTCATAGACAGTCATACACTGTCATACAGTGTCATACACAGTCATACACTGTCATACACTGTCATACACTGTCATACACAGTCATACACAGTCATACACTGTCATACACTGTCAAACACAGTCATACACAGTCATACACTGTCAAACACAGTCATACACAGTCATACACTGTCATACACAGTCATACACAGTCATAAACAGTCATACACTGTCATAGACATTCATTTAAAGGGCCAACACACTGGTGCCGCTGTTGTGTTGGACACATGAACATAGTAGTAGAAGCCGTAGTAACCTGATCCATTAATACCGGCCTCTAATAAGAACCATCTGCCGGCCTCTATGGGGATTTAACATGGGGGGGGCGGTGGTGTATTTTTTAGCCCCCTGTATTTTAAGGAAAAACATTTATTTATTTATCATACATTATTCATTCACAGAGATAATTGGTGTTCTTAAAGGTTGGATATGTCATAGTATTTTAATGAAGGCGTTAAGATAAATTTCCATGAGATGTTTTTTTATTCCTTTGTTAGTTGACTGTAGCGTGAGTTCATAACCTTCTGCAAGCCCCTGCATGTCTCCTCTCTTAAAATCACCCACGATCACAATAACACTCTCACAAGGCTGTCCTGTAGGTGTGTGTGTGTGTGTGTGTATGTGTGTGTGTAACCATGGAAATTCGGCCCCCGTTTTGGTCTTCACATAAACAAAGATGGCGTTGTGGAATTCTGCCCAAACATAGAGAACAGGCTGTCAGTCAGCCGGAAAACTGCCCCGACCCGGGGCAACAACCCTCTAACAAAGGCAACAAACTGGCGA